>PYAF01001001.1:22044-33807 GCA_007407185.1 Glycine tomentella
GGAAGCATTGTTCTGAATCTGTATTCAACTTTCAACCTGATTTAATCATTCATATGTACATCATTCATTGGATCATCAGGTGACTTCTTTCCTTAAACTTTGAAGTTGTATCTTTGTTATTCAATTTCTGTAAAGATTGGCTTATTGTAAATGGGTTTCTTGCATGATAACTAGAGATAGGGTTTCTCTAGGAGTTGCTTAGTAGTGTTCTTAGTGGGGTTAGTCTCTAAGGATCTAATAGTGGTTTAGATCTCTGAACTTTGTCTAGGGTTGATAAAGAAAGGCTTGTAATATCTTGTAAGAATATTATTTGCAATAGTGGAACTCCATTCTAGTGTTGAGTGGAAGAACTGGATGTAGCGTCATAGTGTTTGAAGTGAACAAGTGTAAAATTGTGGCTGATCTTTATTCGATTCTCTTCATCTCCTAATTGCTTTGCTTTGTGAATCAAATTATTTGCACAGAAAAGATTTCAATTGTCTATTGATTTTCTTGACAAAGGAATTTGATTGAAAATAAGATTGTTGGTTTCAAAACAATTTTAAAGTGATAAAGATCCTGTGGAAACTCTGATTACAAAATTTTTAAATACCAAGGTTCAACCAATTCACCCCCCCTCTTTATTGTATTGAAGTATTCCTATCATTTTTCAATGTTCAGATGCAACACGGGATGGTTCTAATTGTAGATCAATTTCATCCATTTATGCAGAAGTTTATCTTAAATATCACTGATGGAAAGCAGATGGTAATTGTGGATATCGTGTAATTGTTGCCTTATTAGGTTATGGTGAAGAATCTTGTTCTTTGGTACGCAATCATTTGCTCAAAGAACTTGGGGAATGGACTGATGGATATATAGCATTGTTTGGTGGGTACGATAGATTTGAAACCTTAAAGCGGTCCCTAGTGGTTGATGGATTGCTGAAGGTAAAACTTCGTTTGGTTTAATCATTATATGGATTTAATAACAAGGCAAATCCTGCACATTAAATATATTTGAATAACCGTTTATTTACAGGTTACTATGGATAAGTGGATGGATATTACGGATATGGGTCATGCAATTGCATCAAGATATAACATCATTCTACTATCTCTTTCACTTCAGCAAAGTATGACTTTTTTCCCTCTAAGAAGCCAACCCCCTACAAATCCCCAAGTTCATCGCATTCTGTGTATTGGTCATGTTTTTGGTAACCACGTTCTTAAGGTATGACATTAATGTTTTATTTTATGGAACTAGTTAAATCTGACAAACTCCTGATTGTATGATGTTATTATATGAAACAGGTTTTCTTAAAAGACAATTGCCCTTTGTCGTTGACTGCGTTCTTGTGGGATACTCACTGTACCAGCGAAGCACGAGACTGGCCCAATAATTACATTATTAGAATACAAATGTATGCTAGATGTATGATGTTGTGCACTCAACATGTAGAATTACAAGATGTGTAGAAATGTTTGAACAATGAATAAACTGTTATTTTGCATAATTGTATCACTACATAAACAAGTTTGTCCAACATTAATATTATCTACATGATATAAATGACTGGTGGGCTACTTAAAGGCGCCTCTGCTGTGTAGCTCGTGGTCGTCTTCCTCGGGTATAAAAAAAGCTGTGGTCCCTAACACTACGAGCTAGAAGCAATATTTGTTGCGTCCTAGAGTATGCGTCGGAGTCCTCTGTAACTATCCTGTCATTAATGAAGGCTTGCAAGCCCTCAGCTAGCCGTTGGCAAACAAGGTGCAATTACAATGAAACAAAAAAAAACATTACCTGATGTAATCAAATCTGATAACACAATGCATAAATAAATAGAAATATTCTTACCAATGCATGTGCTAGCGACTGGTCCTCCGGAGTCTTATCTGATGCATGGGGAGGCTCATATGCTTGAGGGGGACGAACATCTGCTGAAGGGGGAGAAACTGGATCAATAATGGGCCCAAATAGAACATGTGAACGGGCCTGTGCATATTGTGTCGGAGTTAAAAATGGGTGTGAGATCCGATAGAACCACTCCAAATATCCAAGAACACAATGACTTGGATAATGTACCAAGTCACCAATCGATATAAGGAAATTTGAGAAGTGGACCCATCGCTCGTCAACATCGTCAGTGGAAGGGACTTCCGACATAGGTAGCTTTGAAATCTGCTGAATCTGGCCAAACTGACTAACTACCCTATCTGGCAAGTACCTAAAAATGTTAGGACCCCATCTAATGAAACCAGAAAATAAACTAATTGGCTCAAAATCCTTAAGGGCCCGGTGCTCCGCATATGGTGTCCAACAGATGTCATCAGGTCTCAACCTATCTATACAGGCACGGTAAGTCGTCAATGATAACGCTTTCGCACTCTTCCAGCGACAGGCACACTGTTGTGTCACTTCATATGCGTCCTCTGCAACCCCGTTGCCAACAGTGGGAAAATGCTCATATATCCAGCACTACAAATGGAAATGATGAAAGTCATAAATAATTCAAAACATAACAAACCCACACACACACACACACACACAAAGACACAGGATTACCTGTAATATAGTAATGTATCCAGCTAGACGTTTTCCATGGTGTTTTGATGCATAACTCAAATTCTCATACATATGCACCAACGCACTAGCTCCCTAAGCAAATCCTACAGCTTCATCGATGTTGCGAAAAGGCTGTAAGAACTGAACACCTATATGTGTCGCACTCTTGTTGGCAAACAAAGTGCAACCAACAAGATGCAATAGATATGCCCTAGCTGCTAGTATCCACTGCCTAGAGCACACATCCTAAAATACAGCTCTCGAATTCAGGACAATCGAACATATGCCCCGTGGCACTGCGTCGTCTCGGCTTCAGCTTCATCTACAGTGACTTCCAGCAGCTCCACCAACAGAGTAATAGCATCTCCAACGTCTATTCGGTCATAGGAATGGAACACTCCCATGACAGGTGTCACAACCTATCCGGCCATGACGGGACGGCGACGAAAAAGAAGATGAAATTCCCAAAAAATGGGAAAACTAGAGGGGAGTCGTTACTAACATTTATTTAAGGAAAACGTCGGAAAAACCAAAAGATAAGGCATGGTCTATGATTTTAGAGAAAAAGGATTCGGGAGTCATTTACGCACATGGAAGGTATTAGCACCCCACGCGTCCGTCATGAAGACGATAACCTTTAATCAAGTGTGTTAAAAATAAAGTGACTTTTTAATTATTTATTTTTTCTTAAGAACATGACTATGCTTGTTTTATTTTTGTTTATTTAGAAAATAAAATAAAATTTTTGTTTTTTAGAAAAGAGAAGATTTTAATTGTTTTTTAGGTCGACAAGGGGTTTGCCTCGCTCCTACGTATCCCGAAGTGCAATGAGGAAATCAGACTTACATAGTTCTTTGTTTTTTTTTTAAAAAAAAAGAACTAGATTGGATTGATTTTATTTTTTTCAAAAGATTTGTTTCAATTGCGTGAAAAAGAGTCGTTAAGGCGTTGGACCTTGAAACGACGTTGAATTTGAAGAAAAGCGGGAGAAATCGCTTAAGGCATTGGACCTTAAAGCGATCTCGAGTAATGTGTAATTTCGAGAAAAAGGAGAATTGAGTGATCCTTCATTTGAGTATTTTTAGCTTTTTTAAGAAAATATTTTGAATTTGCGATAAACTTTATGAAATCAAACGAGTCAGAGACCCAGCATGATATTCACAAATCTATCCATGCGTTATTGAAACACTACCAAGCGAGTCGGAGACCCAGCATGGAGTGCACGAAACATAAGCGCGTACTAAATAAATACATAACATTACGTAATCAAATAAATAAAATGGAAATAGAAAGGGATAGAATAGAAGTGGGGAGTACACCTAGTAATTAGGGGTGCATATAGTAAGCATAGGGGTGCAATCAGCATAAATTATTTAATTACAAAAATGGGCTAGGCACAGCAGATATGGGTGCATTTAAGAATATAGGGGTGCAAATAGCATTCTATGCATTGCTCCAAAATGGGTTAGGCCCAACTGCTGAGGGGTGTGTAACTATGGAAAAGGTGACGCAAACAGTAATATATAGGGGTGTGCAGTTATGAATATGGAGGTGTGAATAGCATTACATGTACTGTCCCAAATTGGGCCAAGTCCAACTGCTGAAGGGTGTGCATTTATTAAAAGACAAGTGCAAAAAGCATTATGAAATTCGTAACTGCATTGGTCAGGCCCAAGTACTAAGAGGATGTACTTAATAAAATGGGGTGCAAAAAGTAAGTTAAAATGTTTTTTTGACCGTTGGACTAGGCCGAAAAAGAAAAGGGAGGTGAACATATCAAAAGCGGGGTGGAAAAAGCAATTTGTTTTTTTTAGGGTGGACTGGGTCAGGGCAACCCGGCCCAACCCGTTTTTTTCATCTCCTCCACAGCAGCTGCGTGAAATAAGGTTTTCCACTTTCCATGGTGGTTTCGCAACTTCCTAGGATACCACCATGGAGGCCGATGGTGGGAGGGCCACCACGATGTGGCCGGTGGTGAGGCGTGGTGGTCGCCGGAAAAACAAGCTTAATGAAACTAAAAATGAAACTATGAGGAAGAAGATGAAAAACGCAAAAAAAAAAAATGGAACCAATGATGCACAACAAATCAATAGCAAAGTAAAACAAAGAAAATGAGTAGATGCCACCCAAATCAAGATCAACAGAAGCAAAAAAAAACAAAAATGAAAATGGAGAAGGGAGGGGGAAGAGGAAAGAAGAAGAAGAAGAGAAAAGAAGATAGGAGAATGAAGGGTCACCTTAGAGATCGCCTCTAATTCCCCTGACGCGATTACAAATGGCAACCTCGGATTAGCTCCCTCTTCCTCTCCAGGATTCGTGCGGTTGTGCCCTTAATTTTTCACCTCTGTTGCCTTTTTTTGCTTTATACGTAACTTTCTTAACCTAATGTACAACGCCTCAATTTACCATCTTGTTATTATTGATTTTTAATAAACATTATTTTCGATTTGCTTAAAAATACTAAACTACAATTTTTCATTACTGAGTAATATTCATAATTCTGAAGTAACATATAATAAGATTACAAAAGATTTTTCCTCACTGATTGATATTTATAAATCTGATGTACAATAAAATACAGACTGGTATCAATTCTATTACATAGTACAAACAACTAAAACACTCTGTAACAAAGAAATACATCTTCAAACATAACCTCTTCAAAATATTACATCTTCAAACAAAATTCTCTTCTTGTAGACAGCTAATAGTCTCTCTTTGCGGTTCATCTGCTCGCCTGAATAAAATCGAGGTCATAGCAGGTGTCAACCACAGACACAAAGTACAGGGTAAGTTTATGATAAACATAATTTAAGCAACAATATATATTCAATATGCAGATTTTCATAATAACATCCTAAAAGATGCATGATTCTCTTAGACTCTTATCATGATGCATGATTCTCTTAGACTCTTATCATGATGCATGATTCTCTTAAACTCTTATCATTTGCATGATTCTCTTAGACTCCTATCATGATGCATGATTCTCTTAGACTCTTATCATGATGCATGATTCTCTTAAACTCTTATCATTTGCATGAATCTCTTAAACTCTTATCATTTGCATGATTTTCTTAAACTCTTTCAATAATTAGTACCAATAGTCAGGATAGCCCCATCCTAGTGGCACAGAATTGAAACGATCAGTCAGGGTACCACAGTGTTGCAACAGGATTCTCACCCACACTACATGTGATCATTATGGATGGCGTGATTTCCCCACTGCCGAGTCACCCCCAGCTCAGACCTCTCTTGTCTGAATGCTCGAACTCAGTTCCTGCAGCTATCTGACACACCTCCTCTTGGGCAAATAACACGGACTAACCTCCGTCGGGCATATGCATATGAGACTGATTCACTTTAAGGTATAACTCTTTTCATCATCTCATATTTATTTTCAACATCAGTCTTCAATGTATATCTCACATACTTTACTCAGAAATTTAACATAAATCTCATCTTGTTATTTATGTATAGAAATTCATGGAAACACATGAAGTTCATAGAGATTCATGAAACACTAAGCAACACATGAATTTCATAGAAATTCATAGAAACACTCAACAACACATGAACATTCAAACACTTATTCAAACAAAACAACACTTAAACTATCTTTATCATAAAGATTCCCCATACATATCTTGTAACCTCTTAATAATTTTGTCTTTCTCTTCCTTCAAAGCTTGACAAACTTTCCCTAAAGATGCTAGCCTCTTCTACACGTGATCTTCAAGGAGAAGTGGAGTCTTCTTCTCACTTGATTTAGGCTTTAATAAGGAAAGGATAAAAATGAAATGAAGGTGATGTGGGAGAAAGCTTTTCACGTGAAGTGTTAGAAAGGTGGAGTCTTGAATGTGACTTCCACTTAAGGATCCCTTTACCCCTTTATATAGTAGTTGGAAAATGATATAATATTCATGAACATTTCTACCCTTCCTAGCTAGTTACTCCCATTTGGTTTCATTGTAACTAAGTTTCATGTCATTCCATTATATCCTAACTAGATTTATAAAAAAATCTCCTAAGTCATGATGACTTACTTTACAAGTGTCCCTACACTTGTCATGAACTTTACAAGTGTCCCACCACTTGTCCAATTCATGAAGCTTCTTCCTTTTTTCCTTCCAAGTGTCTCAAATCATGAAGCTTCTCTATGATTCTCCAAGCTTCACGTGGATTCTAGGGAAAAGGAGAGAATTTTGCTTCATTTCATGTTACTTTGTATCCATATCCTTCAAGACATGACACCTTGCTTTCAAGTGTCCTTCCACTTGTCTTCAAGCCATGAAACTTCTCCATTCTTCCTCCTCCTTCACGAGATTTATCAAGGGAACAAGAGAAGAATTTTCTTCTCATTTTGTGCACATATATGATAGCTTTCTCATTCCTATATTAATAGTGAGTTACAAGTGGCTAGATATTTCTTAAGCCTTCATAATTGTATCTTATCATTTTAATTTATGAAGCTTAAGATATTTTTCTTAAAGAGAAGAAAATTATATGATTCTCCTTGTATCCATATGTCTCCTTTCATGAGGAAGAAGAATTCAATTTGAAAATGGCCTTACACATGGCATTCTTTAAGAGAAAATAAAGTTCAAGTTGAATTTGTCTTTACACATGGCATTTCATAGGAGAAGTTCAAGTTCAATTTGAACTCTTCTACCTAAAGGATAATATTAAATAATGAAACTCTAGAGTTTTTCATAAACTGACTTCAATGACAGTTAAATTACTTACAAGCAGAGTGATACATAACCTTCCATACGAGACTGCTTTAATCTTAATTCTGATTGGTCTGTACTATTTTTGATCATCAAAATTACTAAACCATTTTATTAAATAAATCTAGGCACCCCACAATTTAGAAAAAAATTCTATAGATTCTATTTATTATTTTTCCATATTTTTCCAGTGCTTGAATTCTTCTGACTAATGTTTCAAAATTGTCACCTTATAAAATTCATAGAAATTCTATTCTAGAGTTTCTAGTCACAAACTATTTTGATATTCTGCCAGTCAAGAGTATTCTATAATTTCATCAGGTTCTCACAAAATCTCTAAGGATATCTAGTCATTTCTGGCCTGAAGGGCATTATGGTAAATTCATCATTCATCTTCGGGGCATATTTGTCATTTCCACTATAAAATATCTAGCCAAAAATATGTAAGGGTATTCTTGTTATTTCCAAAATATCCAAGGGCATTTATATAATTTCTATCTTAAAATATCTCACTAAAATATCTAGGGACATTTTTGTAATTTTTAAAAATATCCAGGGGCATTATCGTCATTTTAACCTTAAGGGCATTTCTGTAATTTCTGATTTAAGGAAAGGGTAATATGGTCATTTCTCTTCAAACATTTCCTTAATGTCTCTAATTGATATTTCACCCAATTAATTCAAATATAAACCAGTTAAATTTCTCATAATCTAATACTCATATCAATAGCTATGCAAGAATAATTCATATAATATTTTGACAATAGTTTTTGAATTTTCAGGGTGTTACATAATGGACCCTGTGGCCTTTTCCTGTTTCTTTTTGCTCTTTGCTGCCCTGTTTTTCCTTTTTGTTATCTTCTTTTCTTTTTTTTTTTATTTTTCTTTATTATTATTATTATTATTTTACTGTTATATATATATATTTTATTATTTTTTATTTGTTATCTGTTATATGTATATTTATTTATTTATGTATTTTTGTTATTCTTCTTTTTTTTAATACTTCTTATTATTTTTTATTTCCTTTTTTCCTTTTTTATTTTTTTATCATCATTTTTATTTTTACCCAGACAGAATTAGGGTATGACAACAAGGATATACAGTAGGGAGGCGACGTCATCCAGCGTAATAGTCAATTCGCCGACAGGCAGATGAAAATGGGAAGTCTCAGTGTGCCATCTCTCTACAAATGCATATAACAATCCCCGATCTCCAATCTCCACTGAGCACCGTATCAGCGGACTAAGGCCAATAGCAGCCACTAACCCTTCAATCTCAGCAGCTAGTTTCCCGAATTTAGTAATCTTACGTCCATGGGAAGCCAACTTTAGCTCTGCACGTTCCTGCAATAAATACATGAAAACATGTTTTCAATGACTCAGAAGCAAACATATTATCGTAAACAAGATGCGATTGTCTTATAAATACCTCTGCTGACCAGACTTTAACAGCCACATGGTTGGCATAAGCAATTAAGACTAAACAGTCTTCTGGACCTCCTAGAAAACCTTCAATACCTACATCCTCTGTCGCAGGTACATCAGTATGCATATGTGGTTCCTCAACTAGAGGATCCTCAACTAGAGCATCCTCGGGAACACTAACACCCTCCTTTTCTCGACGAACGGATGCTGTCGGCCTACGCCGCTCAGGAGCTCCACCAACAGGCCGATACATTCCTCCTCTAGTCCCAGCCATAATCTGTACAACATTTGTTTATATGTTAGATTATCACTTCAAACTAAATCACATACATAGTTTGATTCAAATTGTAAGACTAAATCACATACATTTGTTTATATGTTAGATTATCACTTCAGACTAAATCACATACATACCGGGTTACACAAGTTTGATTCACATGCATAGAAACCAATCAAGTCCAATTCTAAGAAAAGAATCCCATATCGGGTTCAACAAGTATAATTCACAGGCATGGTGACCTATCATATCCAATTCTAACCAAAGAATCCTGTATCGGGTTACACAAGTTTGATTCATAGGATGATGACCTATCATGTCCAATTCTTACCAAAGAATCCCATATCGAGTTACACAAGTTTGATTCACAGGCATCGTGACCAATCATGTCCAATTCTAACAAAATAATCCCAAATCGGGTTACACAAGTTTGATTCACAGGCATGGTGACCTATCATGTCCAATTCTAACCAAAGAATCCCATATCGGGTTATACAAGTTTGATTCATAGGCATAGTGACCTATCATGTCCAATTCTAACCAAAGAATCCCATACCGGGTTCGACAAGTATGATTCATGTAACACCCTCCTAAATTCATTATATCTGTGCATTTTCTTATAACTATGAATTTTTAAACAAATGACCAAAATGTCCTTAGATAATTCCACAAATGACAATTAGGTCCCTAGGACAAATGACTAAAATGCCCCTGAACTTTTTACCAAATGACCAAAATATCCTTTTAGTTCTGATAAGGACATAGAACTTCAGTAAGAGTATGGAAGCATGACAAAAAGTCTGGTATGTTCCTAAAGAAGAAATTAGTGACATTTAAGTAACGAAACATTATGAAATAAAATTCTTAGAAATTTTGAAAGATAATTCAAAAAGTATGAAAAATAGACTAATCTGAACTCTATAAAAACACAGAGAAAGAAAAAAAATATAATCTAGCGAATTTTTCCTTGATTATGGAAGAAATAAATTCTTTAATAAGTAATTCAGACAATTTATGAATTAAAAGCCACATGAACCAATAGGAAATTAGATTAAACCATTAAAAGAAATGGTGTAACAACTTCGTGAATGTTACTAAACTTTAAGCTATTTTCTAATTAACTTTAGAAAACAATTAGAATTAGACTTTTATGAGATGTTTAGAAAACATAGAAATAATTTAATTCTAAGAAACAATATATGTTAACATAAAAAGCTTTAAAAAATTCTTTAAACTAAATTCAATTTACCTAAACAAAAAATTAAAACATATTGGGCTAAAAAGCCAAGCTTGCCCGTGAATTACCAAGAAGAATGAAGGAAGCTTTGGCAAAATGTAGAACAAGGACACTTGGACACTTTAGAAGCTAAGAACATATAATTGGACCAAGTGGAAAGCTATCTTGAAAAATTGCACAAAAAATCTACAAGAAACAAGCTACTCCACGTGAAATAAAGGGCACTTCTCCAAGCTTGTTAAATTGCACGGATCAAAGCTAGAAATAAGGAGAAAGATGTAGAAAAGCTTTGACTCAAGACATTTGGAAGCCACTTGGAACGTAGGAAAATAAGAACCAATAAAAATAAACCAACAAAAAAGCTAGACAATCATGAAGTGTAGGATATTTTCATTAAAGCTAATGGAACCAAGTATAAACAGGATTGGTGGGACCAAGAAGGGAGTTAGTACACGGCCAACATCCCACTTTCTTTCTCAATCCTTTTCATGTTGAAATAAATGTTGAAATAAAAGCCAAAACAAAAGCATAACAGCCCACACCTTAAAAGAGTTCACGTGGAAGCTAGGAAAAATTGAAGAAAAAGCTAAACTTTCCAACAAAAGCAAAGGTATGGGAAGTAATTTAATATACATGAATTGGATGATTAATAAGCCAATTTAACGTCTATTTCTTTAAAAATTAATCCATGTTCTTCCTTATTTTGCAAATTATAAAATTGGTATAAGTAACTAATTAACTTAACGATTATGGCCATGGATTTCTTTGCTGTACCTTTTTATGCTGTAACAATTGTAATTTATTACTTAAGGTTGCTGTTAATAAGTGCTGTATAAATTATGTTGCTGTAAGAATAATTATGTTAATAAGTGCTGTATAAATTATGTTGCTGTAAGAATAATTCTGTCAATTAATGGTTGCTGTATGTTAATTTATTATGTTGCTGTAAATTAATTCTGTAACTTAATAGTGCTGTATATTATTATGTTGCTGTAAAATATTGTTGCTGTATGATATTTTGTTGTAATTGTAATTAATGATTGCTGTATTAATTTATTTAGTTGCTGAAAATTGCTGTATGTATTTTAATGTTGCTGTATGCTGTTTTTATTTATGTTGCTGTATGGTATTTTAATATTCACTTAATGTGAGCTATGATTAAAGAATTCTTATAATCTTAAGATTATTTCCTTAAGAAATTTGTGGGCACTGATATTTATGAGATTGATGAATGATTAAAATGCCCTAGTGTCAAGTTATGAGACTTTAAAAAATGAATTAATGATAAGAGGAATTTAAAAATAACACCAACCTATGCATCATCTGTATTTGACCCCTCAGAGTGGAGAGAGGTTTCACTAGAGTGGGTGAAACTATGGTACCCTTTTTACCCCTCAGAGTGGAGGGAGGTTCCGCTAGAGTGGGTGGAACTATTTGATTATACCCCTCAGAGTGGAGGGAGGTTTCACTAGAGTGGGTGAAACTATTTAAATTATGGTACCCTGTGGTGATAATCTGAGATCTCAGTCATGCATCATTTAACAAAGA
>PYAF01001001.1:33907-62220 GCA_007407185.1 Glycine tomentella
TCCGCTAGAGTGGGTGGAACTATTTGATTATACCCCTCAGAGTGGAGGGAGGTTTCACTAGAGTGGGTGAAACTATTTAAATTATGGTACCCTGTGGTGATAATCTGAGATCTCAGTCATGCATCATTTAACAAAGAAATCATGTATTATTTATCATGTATCTGTTTTATAAATATTGTTTGAATTTACTACGTATATGCTGTTTACTTTAACTCTATTATGTAACGTTATGTTATTAAATGTCTAATCATGTTTATTAAATACTTACCCGAGTTGTGTCTGTGGTTTGACAACTGTGATGACCCCAATTAATTTGGGCGAGCAGAGGAACAGTGAATAACTGAGACATAGAGAGATTGATGATTTGTATGCTGTGTTTTGGCTTGATGTATGGGTCATTTGTTGTTGCTACATTTGGAGTTATGTATCTCGCATGATACTATTTTGTTCATGGTCTGTATTTTTATTTTGGATGACTGTATACGGACTGTTATCTTTACGTATGCTTCAATTACTTAGACTGTGGTTTATGTTAAATTATTTCAACATAGCAAATCGACTAGAATAGTATTTTATGTAACTAAATTCTGTAGAAAAAATTTTCGTAACAGAAAAGCGTAAACGATTAAATATGAAGCAACGTAATAATGTAAAATAAGGAAATAAAATGAAGTCGTTATAATTCACATGCATAGTGACCAATCGTGTCCAACTCTAACAAAAGAATCTCATATCGGATTCGACAAGTTTGATTCATAGGCATAGTGACCAATCAAGTCCAATTCTAAGAAAAGAATCCCATATCAGGTTCGACAAGTATGATTCACAAGCATGGTGACCTATCATGTCCAATTCTAACCAAAGAATCCCATATCGGGTTCGACAAGTTTGATTCACAGGCATAGTGACCTATCAAGTCCAATTCTAACCAAAGAATCTCATACCGGGTTCGACAAGTATGGTTCACAAGCATATTGACCAATCATGTCCAATTCTAACAAAATAATCCCATACTGGGTTCGACAAGTATGATTCACAGGCATAGTGACCTATCATGTCCAATTCTAACCAAAGAATCCCATATCGGGTTACATAAGTTTGATTCACAGGCATAGAAACCAATCAAGTCCAATTCTAAGAAAAGAATCCCATACCTTGTTCAACAAGTATGATTCACAGGCATCGTGACCAATCATGTCCAATTCTAACAAAATAATCCCATATCGGGTTACACAAGTTTGATTCACAGGCATGGTGACCTATCATGTCTAATTCTAACCAAAGAATCCCATATCAGGTTACACAAGTTTGATTCACAGGCATAGTGACCTATCATGTCCAATTCTAACCAAAGAATCCCATACCGGGTTGGACAAGTATGATTCACAGGCATAGTGACCAATCATGTCCAACTCTATGAAAAAAATCCCATATCAGGTTTGACAAATATGATTCACAGGCATGGTGACCTATCATGTCCAATTTTAACCAAAGAATCCCATATCGGGTTCGACAAGTTTGACTCACAGGCATAGTGACCTATCATGTCCAATTCTAACCAAAGTATCTCATACCGGGTTCGACAAGTATGATTCACAGGCATAGTGACCAATCATGTCCAATTATATCTGATTTTTTTACTCAAAAGAAAAACAAGACCGATATATATGGGAATATCTCTCCTCTGGCATCGCTTTGTTCAAACTATACTGACGTCATTTCACCTACATATATAATAAATGCATGTCTTTTGTCTAGGCACATCAAAAACTGTAACAGTAAAGACACGCCTGCTTGTGTACTTTCCTCTTTTTATTCATGCTACTGATGCTATATCTCCTTGTAACCGGTAATAATGCCTTCATAATTGTAGGACAGTAAACATACAATATCCGTTTAGTAGTTTATCATCCTAAGTTATTATTATTATAATTATTCCATAGGTCTTTGAATATTAGATAATTTTTAATGAATTAAGTTTCTGAACTATTGTAGACAATTTTGATTCACAAGCATAGTCATCTATAAAGTCTAATTCTAACAAAAACATCCCATACCGGGTTCAACAAGTTTGATTCACAACCATACTCACGAATTAAGTCCAATTCTAACAAAACAATCCCATACCGGGTTCGACAACTTTCATTCACAAGCATGCTGAGCAACCAAGTTTCATTCACAAGCGTACTGACAATCATACTTCCTATATTTGAGAGTTATTTGATGTTCAAAATCACATGTAAAGAAACACATACAATCAATAGCACATCATCATCAACACATGGATAACAATTGAAAAATCATGCTCTTAATTATTTAAAAAGCATTTTTCCAAAAAAAAATTGTCTAATACGGATTGGCCCATCCGTATGGGATATACGGATCAAGTAATCCGTATAACCCATACGGATCAACAAATCCGTATAACCTATACTGATTGAGCAATCCCTATTAGTCTTACGGATCATATAATCCTATGGTTTATACGGATCAAGTAATCTGTATAACCCATACGGATTGCTCAATTCGTATTACCTTCACGGATTATCGAATCCGTACAATGCCTCTTCTCCCTTTCACGACCCAATATGACAAAACTTACCTCACACCGACGCCGCCACCAACAGCCGACCACACCACCGAGCCCCATGGATGAAATGCGAAACCAAGTAAGCAATGAAAATCAATCACCAAGCAAAAACCACCATCGAATACAAAGAAGCAGAGGCGCGGAGGAGGGAGAAGAGAAAAGGCAAAAGATTTTAAATTAAATAGGCAGGGGTAAAATCGGAATTGCATTGTAGCTTTAATGGTGTAGAAGAAAATTTAATGATGTATGAAGTTACACTCATAACAAAACCGTTGGGATTGATGAGCCTACCATATCAGCATGGAAATGGGCTATAACATTTGCCTCCCTAATAACAAAAGAAAGGTAATTGCTTCCTGCACCTCCCTTAAAGATTTCAACAAACACAAATACCCGTACCTCTCCTAAGCAAGTCCCACTTCCACCAAATACCACTGTCAAACCAAACACCGCTGCCGCAACAACCTACCACCATCGTCGCCAAACCTTTTGTAGAAAAAAAAGCACAAACAAAGTCGAAAAGCAAAAGCAAAGTATAAAACTTAACCTTTAGGGGTGTTCGCGGTCTGGATTGGATCGGTTTTGAAGCAAAAAAGCATTCGATCCAATCCCTTCGGTTTGGTCATTTGATCATCCATTTGGTTTGAAATTCTTTTCAAATCCGATCCAATCCAATCCAATTTTTTTGGGTTTGAATTGGATCGGTTTTCGATTTTTTAAAAAGTCTAAAAATAAAACTTATGAGACATATTTTTATCAAAGTAAGGAGTATCTAACATAAAAAAACACATTCATTGGACAAAAACAAACACCATTTTCTAATTTTCATTGGACAAACAAGTTCATTGGACAAAATAAGGAGCAATGTATTGGGTTTTTGGTTTTTGGGCTATGATGGGGAATAGACCCAAGTAGGTAAAGGGTAAGGTATGATTTATAATTGGATCGGTTTGGATTGGATCGATTTTCACTAGTCAATCCGAAAACCGATCCAATTCAATGAAAATTTTTGGTTTTTTTTTTTTTGTTTTCAGTTTTTCGATTTTCGATTATCGATTTTTCGGTTCGTTCACCGCGGTTTGCATCGGTTTGGATCGGTTGATGAACACCCTTATTAACCATATTCTAAAAAGGCCTTTACAAAATACACTATTTTTTTTACACTTATGGAAAGGTCTTTCTAAAAATATATAAATATTTTTAGTTCTGGAACAAACTTTCCATAAGTAAAAAATATACTTTTGGAGAGGCCTTTACATGATATACTTTTCCATTTCACATTTTTTGGAAAAACCTTTCTATAAGTACATTTTTTTTACTTTCAGAATAGTCTTTTAGAAGTAAAAGAATATATTTCCGGAACTGCAGGAAGTAAAGGCCCAAGAAAAAAGAAGCCCAGCCAAGCCCAAGTACAAAACCCAAATAACAAAAAACGTGTTCTGAAAGACCTAAATAAATAACCCTAAGCATGAGTCAGTCGTCTCTTCTCTTTTCGCCTCGCTTCGCTTCACTTCGCCCTGTTCTTTCTTCTCTTAGCTTTCTGCAAGATCTGCAAACCATGGCTTCCAGGAAATCGGACAACCCTCACTCCGGGGACGGCGCTAGTCCAGGGTTCGCTCTCTTCTCCCTTTCTTCACTTTCTTCCTTCTCTCTCGCGTTTCGCTTCTCACTTTCCCCTTTTCCATGCAGCAAAATCTTCATCGGAGGGTTAGCTAAAGACACCACTCTAGGTCACAAACAGCACAAACCTTGTTATTATTATTACTTTTTTTCATAACAATTTTCATCATTGTAGTTGTTGATTTTGGAATGTTAAAACTTAACAGAGACGTTCGTTAAGTACTTTGAGAAGTACGGGGAGATAACGGACTCCGTTATAATGAAGGACCGTCACACGGGTCGGCCAAGGGGCTTCGGATTCATCACCTACGCCGATCCCTCCGTCGTTGACCAAGTCATTCAGGAGAACCATGTCATCAACGGCAAGCAGGTACTATTTTTTTTTTCCGATACTCTCTCTCTGTCGTCGTTTTTTCAGAACGGACTCGTCGTTTTGATCCGTTTGTGTCGTTTATAGGTCGAGATTAAGAGGACCATTCCCAAGGGCTCTTCGCAGGCTAATGACTTCAAAACCAAGAAGATTTTCGTCGGCGGCATTCCAACTTCAGTGTCTGAAGGTTCCTCTTTTCATTAATATTAATGTTAGATTAATCACTTTATTTATCTGTTATTTGTGCTTGTGTCGTTTTAGAGGGAAAAACCCTAATTTTCGTCGGCGGTATTCCAACAACATCGGTGTTTGAAGGTCCCCTTTTCATTCATATTCATATAATATTAATCACTTCGCTATCTATTGTTTGTGCTTATGTCGTTTTAGATAGAGAAAATAGATCAAAAACCCTAATTTTTACCACAACAAATTCATCTTGCGGTCTCTAAATAAAAAAATGTTGTTTAAGCCCTAAATTTCACACGTCGTTTGTTGCACCCATCTGGGTCGGGTTTAGGTCCAAACCATCACACCAGCCCGATCCAAATTGAGTCATCGTGAAGTCTGATCCCACATAACAATACCCTGAAAGGCTTGGGGGATTTGGTTCTGCCCATGATCGTAAAGACTAACTTCTGGCATCGGTGTCTGAGGGTGTCTCCTTTTCATTCATATTCATTAAATATTAAGCACTTCACTATCTATTATTTGTGCTTATGTCATTTTAGAAAGCAAAAATAGAGCTAAACCCTAATTTTGGCCACACGAATTTCATCTAACTATGGTCTCTAGATATCACAAATGTTGGTTAAGCACGCTAAAGATCACACATTGTTGGTTGCACCCTCCGGGGCAGGCTTAGGTCTGAACCAATCACACCAAACAGACCCACAAAGTCCAATCCCACATAACAATACCCTAAAGACCTAACTTTCATCCCCGAATATCGTGGAAGAACGAAAAATAAAGACCTAACAATACTAGAGAGACAGGTAGATCACACACTTGAATGCTCTGGTTAGGTTGCCTCAAACACTAGAGGAAACCTATATTGAAATATTGGTCACAGAAGTGTTACTGTGTTAGTCATTAGGATTTAAGCTTGTGACACTCTAGTTTCTGAAAAACAATGGATGCGAATCATGTGATTAATATTTTTGATTTCTAGGGACTAGGGTGAAAATTATACTTTCTTGAATAGTACTGATGTGTCGGGTGTTAAATTTTACTTGGGTGAACAAGGTATTTATGTATTTGGTTTTATGAGGCTATTGTGTGTTTTGATGTATTTGGTGTGTGGATTGCAGATGAGTTCAAGAACTTCTTCTCCAAGTATGGGAAAGTGGTGGAGCATGAGATTATACGGGACCACACCACAAAGCGATCCCGGGGTTTTGGCTTTATAGTTTTTGACAGTGAAAAGTTTGTGGATAATATTTTGGCGGATGGGAACATGATTGATATGGGTGGTACTCAGGTGAGTTGTGTTTGGTACTTTAGGATGTTTGATGTGTTTGAAACTGGCAATGTTAATTATAAAGGAGCAGTCTATTTCAAGGTTGACGGATTTGGTTCTGAAAGAATTTTGCTTTGTCATAATGTAATGCATGAATGCATGTTTTTGTTGGTAAATAATTCCTGTTGCTGGACTTTAGAGTGCAGGTTTATTATTTCTCCAAGCAAGCCGGGCAAAATAAAATTGTGTTTATGAATGAACCTAGGTTGACTCACTTCTTTGTTGTAGGTTGAGATCAAGAAGGCTGAACCAAAGAAATCCTCAAACCCAGCTTCTCTTCCTCCATTTGCTAGTGACTCTAGGGCACGTTCTTACAATGATGGTTTTGGCGATTCTTATGGAAGTTTTGGTGGTAGCGGATATGGTCCTGGTTCATATAGGTCACTTGGAGGTTTTGGGGGTAGGCTTGGTGATTATGGTGGGTATGGGGCTGGAGATGATTTTGGTGGTAGTTTTGGGGGTTATGGTGGTACTGGTGCTGGTGGCTATGCTGGTTATCGAGGAGAATCATCCTTTGGCTACTCTAGCCGCTATGGATCGTACATGGGTGGCCTTGGTGCTGGTTATGGTGGCAGCGGGTTAGGTGCATATGGACGGGGTGGTGGGGCCTATGGAACCTATGGTGGTCCAAGCGCTGGTGGTGGTTATGAATCAGGTCCCGGTGCTGGTTATGGAGGAGCAGGAGGTGGGATGTATCCCAGTAGGGGAAGCTATGGTGGCAGTAGTCGTTACCATCCTTATGCAAGATAGTTTTATTACTAAGCTTTGCAGTAGAATTTGCATGCAGGTTTAAGCATTTTCTAGACACAAGGCACTTACTGCAGGTGGCCACTTTCTAGAAGTCAGAAGAACCACTAGCATGTCTGTTTTATGTATTGCTTAGACAACTGAAGGTAGAACATCATCAGTCTAGAGCTTTCTGAGCATCATCAATCTAGAGCTTTCTGAGCATCATCAATCTAGAGCTTCCCATCAGTTATCAGCCTATATGGATTTTAGATAGGCACATTCTGCTTTTATGTGATATTCAGATGTTTGCATTAGACTGTCGCTATTCTGGATTTGATATTTAGTTAGAATCGTGGTGGAGTTGTGTTAATGTGTATTATTGTAGGTCATACTTGCTAGAAATTTGCTTGAAATAGTACTTGTTCTCCATCTTTCCTTTAGTTATGTTTGGTTAGCCTATGTTAAAGATGTTGACATAACCTTTTCAGGTTGAACTAGTTACTGCAGTTCTGTGATTTAGTTACATGCCTAGTTAGATCATATCCATGCGATAGATCTTAATTAGTCTCAACAGGTTTCTGAAGTCACTTTTCTTCCTAAAGGGCTGTTTTGACAGCATATAATGTTAGCAGTGGCCAGTTGGATCATATAGAAAGGCAGATTATTGATCTGAACTCTTGTTCTAAGACTTCCTTAGATTTTAGTGTTTAGTATTGAATATTAGATATTTTCTCCATGCATAGGGTTGGGGGAGTTAAATTCAGAAACTAAATGGTGATGCCAATTAGACATATTATATCCTGTGGTAGTCTGCAATTTGTTGGACAGTGTCTAGGGAGCAATGTTTCATGAAATTATTATGTTTAGGTGCTTACCGCCAAGCATATCTAAATTTAAGTCATACGAACAGCTTGTTTGTATTTATTATAGTTATGGATGATGCAACTAACTACTATTCTAGATTTGTTTTGTTTTTTTGAAAGAAACAAAATTAGGCCTTGTATTTTGCAAAATTCTTGGTTAGTCCCTAAACTTCACTGTCGAACATTTTGGTTCCTGAACTTTTAAAAATCAGTGATTTTAGTCACTTAGGACAGATGTCACTTAGGAAACGGTGTTAACAATGTCTGTCTTAATGGACTAAAAACGCATTTTTAATAGTTCAATGACCAAAATGTTTGATAGTGAGTTACAAGGACTAAAACCAAGAGTTTTACAAAGTATAGTGACGAAACATTTTTCCTTTTTTCCCCCCTCATAGCCTCCCTCTCTCAAACCCTTAAACATACCCTTTTTGGTCTGGTTGATTACCTGGAATGTTTTCTTCTTAAAGCCAGATCAGTCTAACTAAATTTGTTGTTTCTTAAAATGTGTTGTGAAGTTAGAGGCTACTTCTTCGGCTTGGTGTCTGGAAGCTGTTGGAATGGCAGTCGCAAATTGTGGTAGTTTTGTTGGTTGGCGGCGGGATTTTTTCTTTCTTTTCCCCATTCAAATGTTTTGTTTTTGTAATTCATCTGCGTTTTTATGGCATTTGAGAAACTATTTGTATTGTTCTTTAACCTTGGTATACAAAAAAGTTGGAACCGATTGAAGGTATACAAAAAAGTTGGAACCGATTGAAGGAAAGTGATCCAGAGCACTTTGCATTTTCCTTTTAAATTTTTAATTGAGCACAAATTTTGATAAGATAATCTGCTTTGTTTAACTTCCAAATTTAGCATATAAAATATAATACGTCTAAGAACATATTAATGCAAGCTAGGTTACGAAGAAATTATTTCATGGCGTTTAAGTTATGTCTGACTTCGGTTTTATTTCAAAGTGGATTTTTTGGTCAATTCTTAAGCTTCAACATTGATCTTGTATCAATATTTGAATGATAATGAATGTACTGTTTGCTAAACGAGAACAAATTTTATTGATTGTATTTCATTGTTTTTTCATTTAAAGGAATGCAACCTTAAAAAGTGCACGTGGAGACTTTTATATTACGAATGCAAACACTAAAATAACTGTAGTAGAAATTAGCATCTCTAGGGAGCAATGTTTCGTGATATTTGTTTTAGCTACTTCTATCCATCACTAATTAAGTCAGACAAACTATTTGTTTGTATTTATTATAGGAGTTCTACCAACAGATTCTTTCACACACTTTTAACACCTTTTTATTAGTTAAAATTTCTTAAAATTATAAAATAAGGAGTCATTAAGATAAGATCTAATAAAATTTGTAATTTCTAACAAATCTTTATCATTAGTAAAGAATGCTAACAGAATGTGTGGCAAACATTTTTCTTGTTATATTTATTGGATTGGATGATGAACTACTATGCCAGCTTTCCTCTTTCTGTCATAGCCTCCTTTAGCCCTTTAACCATTTTCTTTTAGGTTGTGTTTGATTTAGGGAGAAAGGAGAGAAATATGAATTTTTTTTATGGAACATTAAGATAAGATCTATCAAAATTAAATTTCTTTCTTTCTCTATAATTTGCCGAACTGAGGATTAAAAGCATCATGATTGTTGACACTATTTTTTTTTTTACGGGTTGAACTCAGCCATATTATTCAATAATTGACTTAGATTTTGTTGTTAGTAGTTGATACTATGGTGACATATATCCATATTGTCATTGAGAAGAAGTCAAATATAAAGAAGAATTGAATAATAAAGAAATAGAAAGATGAACTTAAAAGAAAAATACTGATATTTTCAAGGAGTAGAAGTCAAATACAAACCAAAGAAACGAAGAATAAAGAAATAGAATGATGAAACTTAAAAGAAACATTAAGCCAAAAAGACATGTCTTTTCTGTAAATATACGACTCAATTGTATTTTTTTTATCTCAAATATTTTAATTTTGGCGAATTTTACCCTTTAATAAATTTTATTCCCAACTTTTAAAAATTTTAAGAAACTTGCAAATTTTACTTTAGTTACTTATTTATTAGTAAATACAAAGTAAAATTTGCCAAAAGAATGAAAATTAGGGGTAAAATTCACCCAAAAAAATAAAATTAAGGGTAAATAGTACAATTATGTTAGGACCAAAATGATAGAATACAAAATTCACAAGATCTTAAAAGTTAGGGTAAAATACGTTAAATTAATTTGATGGGATAATTTTTTTCAAAAATTAAAAAATTGGAGATAAAAAATGCAGTTAAGCCTAAATAGAAAAAAAAGGAAGAAAAAATGAAGTAATATTTTGTATGTATTAAAAAAAACTAAATTCAACATAAAAATAAATAATTATTACATGCCTAGATAATATAAATATTTTTCACTGTTATTTAAAACTGTCATATATAATAACTTATTGATTTTTATAATAATTATCTTAAAAATTATATAATTAATAATTTCTAATTAATTAAAATTTTAAGAATTTTACAATCCTAGTAGATGCTTATTATTAGATTAAAAAAAATTAAACCTTTTATTTTATTATTTGTTTGTTAACCATGTTTTTTTTAAATTTTATGTCGAAAAATTATTTGATTCTAAGAAATTATAAAAATGAAAAGAAATATTTTCATCAGTTTCATATTAATTTGGGGAGAAATTTTTTCTTATAAGTTTTTTTTATATAAAAAAACATTTCACTCAAATAAACTATAGAAATTCATAATTCTATCGGATTTTCCTCTTTTCTATTTCTATTTCTCAAGCGAAACAATGACTTCACAAAAAATAATTTCCTTCAATTGTTTTTACCTCATTTTTAAAATTAAAGTAAATGACATTTTATAATAAGAAACTAAACATGAGTTAAGAAAATTCAGAAATTAGAGCGATAAATACCGGTAATTGTAATAGCTCTATTTTATTTTGCGATGTCTAAATAACTCATTTATTTTTTTATAAATAAAACGTTTTCTTACAATTGTATTGAACACGAATATTTTTTTTTCTCTTTATATATATAAGTTAAATAATTTTCATATAATTTTAAAATTATTTATTCAAGTTTAAATAAATTACCCAAACAAAAAAGTATCGAAAAAAACAAATACCCAAACCAATACAGATTGAGTGTAGCTAAAGGAACTAATTCTTCGAAAACGACAAATTATGATTCGAATTTTGGCTAAGAGAGGAGCCTTATTGCTTCTTATGAATGATACCTATGGAAACAAAAATAAAAACCGCCTTACATTTTTTATTTTTCGTTTTGCATGGTTGAATAGTTGATTTTTATTTATTTTTTATTTTTTAGATAACGAATAATTGATTTTTCTGGAGTTTTGAACTGTTGATTTTTCTGGAGTTTTGATTTTCTTGCGGATTTTGATCAAGTTGTTTATTTCCCATTTCTTGTTTTGAATGAACTCGTCCAAGTCAAAGTGTTTACTTCGTCTAAATAACTTTTGCTCTCAATTCTTGCTGTAACAAATCTAGAGATTGTGGCTTATATATATATATATATATATATATATATATATAATCTAGAGATCTTGACATATCTCTATGAGCTCTATATTCTATTCAAGTTTGACTTCAAGTTATATGTATGATTTTTTTATTCCTTTTCTCTTTTTTAATCAGTGTGGCGGTTGGTATTAGACTTTTTCCCCTTAATATTTACTTTTATTTTTTTATTTCCCCAAGTGACCCCCTCCCCAATTATTTTCCTAAATGGCCTCTTTTACTGTTTCAGTGTGAATTCGGTTTCTGACTACCCGAATTCACACTCTTTGTTTCATTTATTTATTTATTTTTATAAAATGAATTCGGTGGTTTCACACCCGAATTCTAACCTTTTTTCTTTCTGTTTTATAATTAATATTTTAATTTTTAAAATTATTAATAATATATGATAATATATTAAAAAATGATTTAAAAGATTTTTTGTTTTTTTTAGCACAAAGTTAATTGACTATACAAGATTAGTGGTTATGTGTCCCTACCATCGCCCTTCATCCCATGCAAGATTCCATTTTGTCTTGTCGATTTGATCAAGCCAGGTTTCCCTTTCTGGATTTTGAGCATGAAGATTGTCGTGATAGTAGTTGAACTTGGGCTCAATCACGACGTACCTTGAAACGCGATTGTGGACAAATTGTTAATAACTTAAATTATAAAAATATTCAGTTAACTCGTTGCTATTCTTACCTATATTAATAACATCCTTTTTTTGAGTTGCATTCTTAAAATGCCGCATATAATTTTATGTGATGTGTCGAATGTAGAACACATGCAATAAAACATTTGTTGTCCAATCACTCCTTGTCTGATATCAAGCACAACCCTTCTTGTGTTGTCACACGCCTTCTCAAATTTTTGAGAAAGAATAGCCAGGCAACAATGGTTTCACCCTCAATAAGGGCGAGGCTAAAGGAAAATGAGGTTGTCCCCATCTTGTGAAACTGCCACAAGCAAGGTTCCTTTGTACTTTTTGTACAAAAAAGTTTTATCGGCCATTCTCTTCGCACCTTTGGTTGTGTCTGTTATGTTCATCTTCCACCACCAGAACGCACCCAACTCACAACTTAATTTGTTAAATGTGATTTTCTTGGTTACTCAGCCCATCAAAAAGGTTTTATATGCTATGATCCTCATTTACATAGGATTTGGGTTTCTAGAAATGCCATCTTTTGATAGAGGACTATCCAAGAATCATGAAGTTCTAGAAGTACTCCATGAATTGAAGGGTCCAATGACAAGAGCTAGAACTCAAGCCCTTCAAGACCACATCAAAACTAACTTGTATCTTGTGGACAAGCATGAAGAAGCACACCATCTGTCTTTTGTAATCGATTACCACCTTTCTGTAATCGATTACTAAGCAAGATATGTCTACTATAATCGATTACTATCTTGTTGTAATCGATTACACAGCTCTGGAACACTTTATTTTAATTGATTACCATCTTTCTGTAATACACAGCGTTGGAACACTCTATTGTAATCGATTACACAACACTATAACGCTATGTTTTAATCGATTGCAGGTCATATTAATCGATTATTTTTGGTTAAAATCGTAATGCTTCGATATTATTTTTGTAATGGGTTTTGATATTACCAAAAATAGGCCTAAACTTAGGTTTTTAAGTGGTCATTAGATGCTTAGCCATATAAATACTCAGACTATGCTATTTTTGGACAACTTTGATTAATGAAATTAAGCATTTGCTTTAATTGAGAGCTTAGCCTCTTGTTGGTTCTTGAGTGAAACCAAATCGATTCTTATCAAGGAAGCTTTCCTTTGTGGCGAATCCTCCTCTGACTTACCACTCCGTTACGGATCGTGGCGTCATTCATCATCATTTCTTAATCTTCTCCATTTTTGTGTTTAAGTTTCAACAACAATTTCATGAAGTCTTGAAGTTTGCAATTCGGAAACGATCCAATCCAAGCATTCATGTCAAGGAAGTCATCATGTGGTAATCAGAGCTTGATTTCGGAAAGCAATTCGTAAAGATTTCTATCCATGTTATTTTCATTTTTGTTTTTATTTTTTTCGAAAAATGAAAATTGAAAATCATGATTCTTGCTTGTTTGTTGTTCTTTGTGTGTTTCTTGTGTGATTTTTGAGTTTAGCTTGCAGTTGCCTTCAATTCCCCTATTATTTTGTTGAATTCAGAGTTGTTTTGAATATGGGTTGTTCTTCATGAAACTCATAGCATTGCTGGAAATTTTCTAAGTTTGATTCATAAAATTCTGTCTAGAGAGTTTTGGGGGCGTTTGTGCAAATATCAAAAAGTTTCTAGTCCTAAAAGAGAAAATATGAAGAATTAAAAGGCAATTATTAAAAAATATATTGGGGTCAAAATGAAAATATCAAAAAATATGAGGACCCAAGTATAAAAAAATTGATAGCCAAAATTTTATTTTAAAAGCCCTCTCTCTTAGTGTGTGTTTATTGTTGCTTAATAGCACTATCTTTTTGCATAATTATAGTGGTTTATATTTAGCTAATTTTTTTTATATATTCATCATTGTCTTCTTTGACTTTCCTTTTGAGTTGTGCTTTTCTTGTTAAGCTTTTATTGCTTGTCTTCTAAATTTTCAAGGTTTTGTCTTAGAGTTTTCTTTCTTCCTTGACCTCTTAAGTTGAGTTTGGATTTGTTTCATCTTTCACTTTGGATATTCATTGAATTGGAATCTTTGGTTGAATTTCAAGAGTTGAAGAAGAGTTAGGGAGTAAAAAAAAGAAAAGAGTGAACCTTATAGAAAAAGTCTTGCAAGTGTGAAATACGAGTGCTGAAGAGTGTAAACACTTTATGAGTGGAAAGGTCCATTATTGTTTTGTTTTTACTAACCTTTTTTCTTGTAGCAATGGTGTCCAATAGCGATAATGATCCACCTTCACCTAGAATCGCTAAGCTAATGACTTCATTGGCTAAGCAAATGGATAGGTTGCAAAGAAATATTGAAAGAAGATTGGGAGAACATTTTGATGAGATACAACGAAGTACTCAAGGGTTGAGTGGAAGAATGGAGGACATGAAGAGAAGGAGACATCATAGGTCACCTCATTCTTCTCAAGGGAGTGATGATGGCCATGCAGATGGTAGAAGGCATATGCATATGAGGAATAGGGATGAAATGGAAGATGTGAAATTCAAACTTCCCAAGTTCCTAGGTATTAATGACCCGGAAGCTTACCTTGATAGGGAGATAAAAGTTGACCAAGTTTTCGATTGTCACAATTTTAGTGAAGAAAAGAAAATGAAGTTGGCTAGCTTAGAATTTGAGGGGTATGCCATGGCTTGGTGGACTTAAGTGCAAATGGAAAGAGGAAGATTGAGGAGACATCGACCGGACACATGGTTAATAATGAAAGGAATCATGAGGAAGAGATTTGTCCCACCTCAATACATAAGGGATTGGCATAACAAAAATTACAAAGGCTCTATCAAGGGAGTAGATGTGTTGATGACTATTACAAAGAGATGGAGAATTCTTTGATAAGAGCAAACATTGAGGAGACTAATGAGGCTACAATGGCTAGATTTTTGAATGGCTTGAATGTGGACATTCAAGATGTTGTAGAGCTTCAAACCTACAACACCATGGGTGAACTTATACATAGGGCTATGAAAGTGGAGCAACAATTGAAGAGAAAACAAGCCTACAAGAAGTCTTCATATGGTCATTCTTGTTGAAAGGATAAGGACACTTCCAAGAAGGAGGTTTCTTCTTCCCAACATGTTGAAAGAAAGTCTTCAAGAGGTTATACTACTTCTCCTACTTAAAAT
Organism: Glycine tomentella; assembly: GCA_007407185.1. Taxonomy (NCBI): domain Eukaryota; kingdom Viridiplantae; phylum Streptophyta; class Magnoliopsida; order Fabales; family Fabaceae; genus Glycine; species Glycine tomentella. Next base: position 48,939 of record PYAF01001001.1, read on the forward strand.
CCTTCCAATAAATCTAGTTCAATTAAATGTTTTAAATGTTTGGATAAAGGTCATATTGCATGCCAATGTCCAAACAAAAAGACCATGATTGTGTTGGAAAATGGAGAGGTGGATAGTGAATCATCTAGGAGTTCTCAGAGTTCTTCTATTGAAGGTGAGGATGATTGTTTTCTTAAACCGGAAGAAGGAGATCTTTTAATGGTAAGACGCCTCATGGAAAGCTTGTGCAAAGATAGAGATGATACACAAAGAGAAAACATTTTCCATTCTAGATGCTTAGTGAGTGGAAAGGTTTGTTATTTAATCATTCATGGAGGAAGTTGCGCCAATGTTGCAAACACTATATTAGTGGAGATGCTTGGTTTAAAAACTGCCTCTCACACTAAACCTTATAAATTGCAGTGGTTGAGTGACAATGGTGAGTTGGTGTGGATAAACAAGTGTTGCTTACATTCTCCATTGGCAAATACGTGGATGAAATGCTTTGTAATATGGTTCCCATGGAAGTCGACCATGTGTTGTTTGGTAGACCTTGGCAATATGATAGAGATGTGGTACACAATGGGGTCACCAATCGATACTCTTTCCTTCATAAAGGTAAAAAGGTAGTACTCTCACCTTTGTCTCCAAGTGAGGTGTGTAAGGATCAAATAAAAATGAGATTGAAAAGAGAAAAAGAAAATAAAATCAAAGAACAAAAGAGGCCTTTGAGAGAGAAAAGCCAAAAAGAAAAAGATGGCAAAAAGACTAAAAAGAAAGAACAAAGAAAAATAGAAAAACAGAGTGAAAAAAATAGTGATAAAACTGGGTTTGTTCATCAAACCTAAGGAGTTAAAAAGAGTAATGCTAGCTAGACACCAAATGAATTTACTCATTCCAAATTATATGTGCTTGTCTTCTAGTGCCCTTAAGTTGCCTCAAGGTTTTGATACACTTGTAAATGAGTTTGAGGATGTCTTTCCACAAGATATACCCCACGGCTTGCCTCCTTTAAGAGGAAGTGAGAATCAATTTGTTCTTGTTCCGAGAGCTTCACTTCCTAATAAGGACATCACCATAAGGTATCAACATCCTAATCCTAGACTTGATGATGGGGTAACCAAATCTACCACATTTTTCTCCTTTTGCGGTATTTTATGGTTTTAACACATTATTTCCTGTTGATTTAATCTCCTTAGCTCATATTTATTCTCTTTTGAGTATGCATGGGCTCTTTCGAGCTACTTTTGTTAGGAATCTCCATGAAAGGGTACGAAATCAAATTGAGTGGAAGATAGAGCAATATGCACGACTTGCCAACAAGGGGAGAAAGATATTGGTATTTGATCCCAAAGATTAGGTTTGGCTACATATAAGGACGGATAGATTTCCTTTTCTAAGGAAATCTAAACTCCAACCTACGGGTGTTGGTCCTTTCAAGATCCTTGAGAGAATTACTGACAATGCCTTCATGATTGACTTGTCAAGTGAGTATGGGGTGAGTGTTGGATATAAAGGGAGCAACAAGAAGAATGAAACTTTTGACTTAGAAGATTATTTTGAGCTTTTCACATGCCTTGAAGATTGAAATTCAAATTGAAGTGTATGAAAAGCAAATCTGTTGATCATTGCATTTGCATGCATATAATCATTTACATGCTTAAGTGATTTCATCAAAGAATCAAAGCTATTTCGAAAAAGAACTAAATGGGTAATGTTTTTGGAAAAAATGTAATTTCACTATTTTAGTCGATTACCCAGAAGATTAACCGATTATTTAGTTCATGTTTAAAACTGGAAAAGCTTTGATGAACAGTTTAATCGATTACATCACGGATTAATCGATTATTTGGTTCGTGTTTAAAACTGGAAAAGCTTTAATGAATATATTAATCGATTACGCATTTCTTGTAATCGATTACATAGTGTAACTCAAAAGTAATAGATTGCTGCTTTAATCGATCACCATTTACAGTAATCGATTACACAAGCTATGTTGAAAATCATGTTTTCACTAATTTAATCGATACCAAACATTGTAATCGATTACATAGGCTATTTGAAAAAGCTTGCTTCACTGCCTTAATCGATTACCAAATATTGTAATCGATTACACAAGAGGCTTAGATATAAAACTTTACTGCTTTAATCGATTACAGCTCGGTTTAATCGATTATCTTGTTCGTTGTGAAACCCAGAATTCAGCCTTGAACACTTTAATTGATTAAGTGGTAATTCAATCGATTACATGGCTCGTTTTAATCGATTATTGGGTGCGTGTAATCGATTACAGGTTGTCATAAAACTCTGTTATTAATAGAAAGAAGGCTTGGCTTGAAACTTAACTTGAATACTTCAAAATTTCTGAATACACACAAGTCTTCACAAAGTTCTAAAGTGATTTTCTGGGTTTACTTACTTCTTGTCCCACTCTTTAATCCTCATGGTATTGAATGATTTCTTGGGCAAGAGATTTCAAAAGAGTAATGGAGAGCATGTTCTGAAAATCTATTTCTGCATTCAATCTTGATTGGTAACTCATATGCATTCATATTCATTGGATCATCAGGTTATTTCTCTCCATAATCTTTGAGTGTAATTTCACTTTTTTTGTAATTTCTGTTATTTGATGCTATTGTAAAGGGTTCTTTGAAGCTTGTTCTAGAGTAGTGTTCTCTAGGGAAGAACATAGTAGTGTTCTCTTGTTCTTGATCATTAGGAGTCTAATAGGGTTTTATATTTCTATTCTTTATCTAGGGTTGATAAAGAATGATTGTTGTAAAGCTTGTAAGAACATAATTTTATAATAGTGGAACTCTAATCTAGTGTTGATTAGAAGAAACTGGATGTAGCTTCTCTTGAGAAGTGAACCAGTATAAATTGCTTGTGTTGATTTTCTTTATCTCAATCTTTTCAAGTAACCTTGTTCATTTTTTCTTGGTGTTATTATCATTACTCAACAAGTCCAGTTTTTAGCTATTAATTTCTTGTGCTGAGTAATTTGATTGATTAAAAGCATTCTTGGTTTAAAAGTGATTAAGATCTTTTGACTCTGATTTTATAAATAATTTTAAAAAACCAAGTTTAAACCAATTCACCCCCCGTCTTGGTTATTGCGGGTATTCCTATTATTTTCAGTGAGTTCTAATTTTAATGTCGTTGACCTTTCTGTTTTTGATATAGGCATTTTGAATGTAAATCCGAGGATGGATTCTTTTCAAGAAGGAGGGGATGATAGAGGACTATCCAAGGATCATGAAGTTCTAGAAGCACTCCATGAATTGAAGGGTCCAATGACAAGAGCTAGAACTCAAGCCCTTCAAAGATCACATCAAAACTAACTTGTATCTTGTGGACAAGCATGAAGAAGCACACCACCTGTCTATTGTAATCGATTACTAAGCAAGTTCTGTCTGCTGTAATCGATTACACAGCACTGGAACACTCTGTTTTTAATCGATTACCATCTTTCTGTAATCAATTACACATCGCTGGAACACTTTGTTGTAATCGATTACCAGTTTTCTGTAATCGATTATACAGCGTTGGAACGCTCTATTTTAATCGATTACAGGTCGTATTAATCAATTATTTTCGATTAGAATTGTAGTGCTTCAATATTATTTTTGTAACGGGCCTTGATATTACCAAAAATAGGCCTAAACTTACATTTTTAAGTGGTCATTAGAGGCTTAGTCATATAAATACTCAGACTATGCTATTTTTGGACAACTTTGATTAATGAAATTAAGCATTTGCTTTAATTAAGAGTTTAGCCTCTTGTTGGTTCTTGAGTGAAACTAAATCAATTCTTATCAAGGAAGCTTTCCTTTGTGGCAAATCTTCCTATGACTTATCGCTCCATTATGGATCATGGCGTCATTCATCATCATTTCTTAATCTTCTCCATTTTTGTGTTTAAGTTTCAACAACAATTTCATGGAGTCTTGAAGTTTGCAATCCGGAAACGATCTAATACAAGCATTCATGTCAAGGAAGTCATCATCTTTCAAGAAGAAACATAAAAAAAAAAAATCTGCTACAAACCAAGACACTCACTCTTCTACATCCAAATCTGTTTTTCCATTATTTCCTAACATTTTTGCAAAAGAACAAGCTCGTCCTCCTTTCATAGTCTACCAAAGACGTTCGACTGTTCCGCCAATTCAGCCTTCAATCCCTCCAAGGCCCCCTCCTGATCATTCTCTTGTTGTTGATCCAGCGCTTCAACTAGAACCAACCCTTTTACGTCACAGTACTGGCATTCGTAAACCACTGAAAAAGTATGGTTTTTCTGAACCTTTATCTTTGACAACAACTTTAGCATCTGTTCCTATTCCTTCTTTATATAAACAGGCAATGCAACATAAACGTTGGCAGGATGCTATAGAAACCGAACTTCTTGCACTAGAGGAAAATCAGACATGGAACATTGTTATACGTCTTCCATCGGTTAAACCTCTTAGCAGTAAATTTGCATTCACTATAAGTTAAATTTAGATGGATCAATAGATCGATACAAGGCTAGATTGATTGTTCTTGGAAATAAGCAAAAATTTGGCCTAGACAATGAAGAGACCTTTGCACCGGTGGCCAAGATGACTACTGTGAGGACTATTATTGCCATTGCTACATCTGAATCTTGACAAATTTATAACACCCCAAAATTTTGGGAATCACAGTCAATTACTAGAGTAAAATGTTAATTAGAGGCAGTACAGAAATTTAGATAAAATGACAAAAATGCCCCTGGATATTTTTAAATGACCAAATTGCCCCTAGGTATTTTAGCAAGATATTTAAGGAGGAAATTTTACAAATACTCTTGGATGTTTGAAAAATGATCAGAATACCCTTAGGGTGATACTTACAGAGTTTCCCTGAACATTTTCAGAAATGACGATTTTACCCCTAGGTGAGGGGTAAAATTACCAAAATACCCCTTTAGGTCAAACAAGGACCAGATGACCTTAGAAATTTGTGGGAACCTGAGGATGGGATAAAATACTCTTAGACAACAAATTATCAACATGGTTGGTAGTAGAAAATCATAATCTGTGATTTTTAAAATATCTTGAAAAGAGCACGAATTTCCATATAAAAACAATTAAGCACGAATGAGTAAAGAGAGGCGTTATAAAATTCACCAACTACATGTCAAAAATGCCTTCCTTCATGGTGACCTCAAAGAAGAAGTTTACATCAAACTTCCTATAGGTATGCCCTCACCATTACCTAATACTGTTTGCAAGCTAAAACAATCTTTGAATGGATTAAAACAAGCACCAAGAGTGTGGTTTAAAAAGTTTAGCACAACTGTACTTGGCCTTTCCTTCATTCAAAGTAGCTATGATCCATCTCTTTTTCTACAAAGGACTTCAAAAGGAATTGTGATCCTCCTTGTTTATGTGGATCAACAGGCTATCACTACAATCAAACAATTGCTGCATACAACTTTCCATATGAAAGATCTTGGACAACTTACTTATTTCTTGGGATTAGGAATATAATTCCAACAAAAAGGCATCTTTGCCACTCAGCGCAAATATACTCAGGATCTAATTCAGCTAGCTAGTCTCACCAATGCAACTATGGTTGACACTCCCATGGAAGTTAATGTCAAGTTAAGACGAGATGAAGGTGAACTCCTGCAAGACCCAACTTTATATAGAAAGTTGGTAGGAAGTCTCATCTACCTAACCATCACAAGACCTAATATCTCTTTTGTTGTTCACACAGTCAGCAAATTCATGCAAAATCCTAGACACTTGCATCTTACAACAGTACACAGAATCATTAAATATTTGTTGGCCACTACTAGTTGTGGTATCTTATTTCCTACAGGTGCAACAATACAACTTCAAGCATACAACGATGCTAATTAGGCTAGATGTCCCGACACTAGGAGGTCTACTACTGGCTAATGTATGTTTTTAGGAGATGCCTCTATCTCCTGGAAATGCAAGAAAAATGAATCTGTCTCTAAATCCTCCACTAAAGCAGAATATCGATCCATGTCTGCAACATGCTCTGAGATTATTTGGTTACGAGGCCTTCTTTCAGAACTTGGTTATTCACAAGCAACACCAACTCCGTTGCATGATGATAATACAAGTGCCATACAGATTGCAACAAATCTTGTATACCATGAAAGAACAAAGCACATAGATGTCGATTGTCATTCAATCAGGGAAGCCTATGACCGCTAATTATAACTCTGCCTCATGTCTCAACATCTGTTCAACTAGCCGACTTCCTTACCAAATCTTTGACATGCCAATGACATAATTTCCTTGTCAGCAAATTGATGCTTGTAGATTCACCATAAGCAATTTGAGGAGGGATGTCAATCGAATTGATAGCAGATTATTTGGCATTATTTGTGCAGATTTGTTGGTCCTTTAAATCATCATATCTTTCATGATTGGATAGCTGTAATTGTGTAATTATATCCTTAATTTTCTGGCTCAACTATAGGTTACCATTTATAGCCTTTTAGCAAACTTCAAGGCTAGAAATCAAATTGTATCATATTATTTAAATGAGAATTCTCCAATGGAGAACATACAGTTTTATCCAACTTTCTCTTAGTTTAACATGAAGATGGACACACTTATCCTTGTATGTCAAATAAAACTGGACCACACAAATACTCTTTTACAATCTGGACAATGACAACTATTGGCAAAATCACAACCATTGAAACTTTTGGTGCAATCACGATCGTTTGTTTTATTAATAATCTTTGCTATAAATCTAACTCTTTTGCAAAGAATTTTCATCACGATTCACAAAATTACCCTCATCACCTATATATTCTCCAAAACTTTGAACCCAACAATGTCATGCCTTGACAAAACATCAACTCTAAATATTACAAATTCCTCACTTTCATTTATTTACCACAACAGACAAATAATAACAAATGAACAAGGTGTGTACTTCAGGTCTTTCCTACCTCAACCTTGCAAAGTTCCTCATAGTTTCACTTTTCTTCAACTTAAGCAATGCATTTAACAATCATTATGATTCGAAGATCAAAATGAGGAAGAATGATCAAATCTTTACTATAGACGCCCTATAGGGAGAAATGAGCAATAACGTGTGTGCTACGATTTATTTAAGCTTCAAACTAATGATGGTGTAGCACATATGCAATCAATATATGATGAATACCACAGTTTGGGCCCGATAAAGTTATGTGCAAAGTTTTATAGCAAAAAACGATTGATTGAGATGTTGGAGACAACTTCGCCTCCACGGTGGAAACCTCTCCCACCCCCAAAACTTGTTAAGATGAGAAGAAGGAACTTTTAATCAAATAAACAACTGTATTGATTGTTTGTTGTTTTTAGGTTATCATTTTCCCTATTTTTGTCATCATTGATGTTTTTTTTCCTCTCTTTTCAAATTGTGATTTCTGTCTTGCTTGTTATTGTTGTTTGTTGACTTTAGGTTATGATTTTCTCTATCTTTTTATTTTTATTTTTAATATGCAGTGTCATTTAAGTTTTATTGCTATCTATTATTTTTCAATAATATTCGTAATCCCATTTTACATTAATGTTTATTATTTAAAATGATATATTAACTCATAATTATCAATTTTAATGTAAAGAATTAAGTTAATTATTTTTATATTTTAATTACAAATAATTGTTTATATTATTTGGTTATATGACTTTTTATATTTTAAAAATTTAATAATTAATTTAAAACATTTTTTAATATATTAACATTAATTCAATGTGTTATTTTATATAGTTATTAATTTTAAAAATAATTATAAGTTGATATACATAACTATTTAATTATATAATTTATAATTTACAAATTTAATATTTATTTATATTATTTAAATCAATTTTAATAAATCAATTTAATATATTATTAATAATTCTGATAATTAAAAATATTAATTATAAAAACAGAAAAAAAGAGAAGGTTAGAATTCGGGTGTGCAACCACCGAATTCATAACCTGTTTTAAAACAAAAAATTGAAACAAAGAGTGTCAACTTGGGAAATAATAGGGGAGGGGGGTAGCTTGGGGAAATAAAAAATAAAAGTTAATATTAAGGGAAAAAAGTTGTTGGTATTATAAACTTTTAAAAGCGAATACCTTTCAATTTCATACCACTTGACTTTAATTGCTCTCAATTTTTATTTGAAATTCCATTTTTTTTATCGTTGAGATACATTGCACAGTCATATTCAATTGCTTTGTCCATTGAGAGTTGTTGTATTTATTTTGATTATATCCAACTGATTGTCAAATTATTGTCTATCTGAGAAATTATTGTTGAATAAAAGTTGTGTCCATGCTTTCTTTCACACCATTTGAATAAGGAAACCAAGATTGTGTTATGTTCTACTACTCCATTTGAATAAACTTTAAGGAACTTGACTATACCTTGGCAAGCACAAGAAAATGGTTGATCATGGAGGTGTGCCAGTAGAAGTTGGTGGTGAGGCCGGTTATGCAGTACGTAATGCTCGAAAAACTGAGTTGGTTGAAACTCCTTGGAACGGAGCCCCAACCATGGCTCATCTATTTGAGCAATCATGTGACAAATATAGCCACAATCCATTTCTTGGTACAAGAAAGCTAATACAAAAAGAGTTTGTTACATCTAGTGATGGCAGGAAGTTTGAGAAACTTCATTTAGGAGACTATGAATGGGAAACCTATAGAGACGTATTTTCTGGCGTCTCGAATTTTGCATCTGGTCTTCTTAAATTAGGCCATAGTGCAAGTAGCCGTGTTGCAATTTTCTCTGATACGAGGGCTGAGTGGCTCATTGCCCTTCAGGTAAATTTGCTTCATTTCAATGAGTCATTCCATTACCTTTTTGCTTAAATTCACACATTTTAATGAAAATCTTGCTAAACTTCAGGGTTGCTTCAGGCAGAATGTAACAGTTGTTACTATTTATGCTACACTAGGTGAGGATGCCCTGGTCTACTCACTAAATGAGGTAGGAAATTATTATATCTTTCATAATATCTTAGTGACTGTATAATTAGATGAAAATAGTTAGATTTGATCCTGTATTTTGGAGGAGTCAAATCCAAAATGGTTAATGATTACAATAACTGAAAGTGGTGAACATTTTCTCACTTTAAGCTTTTGGATGTGAACAGACTGAAGCATCTACTTTGATCTGCGAGTCCAAGCTGTTGAAGAAGTTGGATGCAATAAGATTAAGACTAACCTCTGTCCAAAATGTAATTTATTTTGAAGATGATAGCATGGAAGAAGATGCTTTCTCAGGAAGTTTGAGCAACTGGACAATTCCATCTTTTAGCGAAGTTGAGAAACTCAGGAAAGAATGTTCGATTGAACCAAACTTGCCTTCCAAGAATGATGTTGCGGTTATCATGTACACAAGTGGCAGTACAGGTCTGCCAAAGGTTTGTTTCTTCTTCAAGTTTTGTTGCAGGTGTCCCTTTCTGTGTGTCTATGTATGGATAATCTCTTATTCACATTTGTGATTTGATGCATGGTTGCAAAGTGCTTTGTCCAGAGTCATGCTTGTTAAATGTCTCAACAAATTGATAGCTAACGAAAAATGTAGTTCAGAAACATGAGTACTGACTTAGGTCTTGGTATGACTTTATGTGGTGAATAATGATTTTGGGTGATAAAATATCCACAAGAACCAACCATATCAAGACATTGTATAAATATAAAGAATTTTTTCTTGTCTGCAACATTGAGAGCCAAGAGGATCTCCCTCAGCTCAGTTTTGTGTTTCCCTTTGATTTGACAGGGTGTTATGATTACTCATGGAAACATTGTAGCAACAACAGCAGCTGTTATGACAATTATTCCAAATCTTGGTAGCAAGGATGTGTACATGGCCTACTTGCCCCTTGCTCATGTTTTTGAAATGGCAGCAGAGGTAATTTCTTCTTAGCCTTCTAACTGTCAAAGTAGTTGATGATGTTAACTCTAACTTACTGTGGTTGTCCAGTCTGTTATGCTAGCTGTAGGTTGTGCCATCGGTTACAGCTCTATTCTGACTTTGACTGACTCATCCAGTAAAATCAAGCAAGGAACCAAGGGAGATGCTAATGTGTTAAAGCCTACACTTATGGCAGCTGTACCAGCTATTGTTGATCGTATTTGAGATGGAGTTGTCAAAAAGGTTTGAATCAAACTAACATTATATAGTAAGTAACTTGAAAAGAAAATGTGACAACTAACTCCAAAAATGATATAGTTCTTTACAAATTCATTAACTCAACCTTAGTTCATGGATGGTTTGTGGTCAAATTCCATAGTTACTATTGTTTAGCCTTATACTTCGGCAAAGGTGAAGAACATAGTCCTTGTTGCAGCAGCTAGGTTGAGTATTGATTTTAGCATCCAACCATTTGAATAGATGGTTTATCAATACCAAATGAATGTACTTCTCCTTTTATCTTCTTAGAATGTGGGTTTGGGACTAACTCAATCCCAAAAGCTAGCTCATAAAGAAAAGCTAAAGATATCAGACATATATCTCAACATATCTCATCATAAAAAGATAAAAAAAAAACACAAATGGAATTTGACTACAAACACATGTCAGCTAGTGGCTAAATTAATGAATCTATTAGTTTTGGCAATATCTGGGATTTAGTTGTAGTTTCTAATATAAATTTAGGAAAATTTTGGTTGTTTTTATAAGAGGTCTGTTAAGGTAGAGGGGAGGAGTAACAACACAGCTTTATCCCACGTGGTAAGGCCTGCTACATGGGTCATATATGCTTTTGACTCTAAAAGCAAAGTTCTCAATACATCATTTAGAGTGAATTTTCTAATGGTTTCTCCTAAAGTTTTCTTAGATTTTCCTGTAACTCTTAGTTTGACAATGTTATAGGATGAAAGGGTTGTTGCTTGGAAGAATAAAAGGAAGACTAAGCAGTTAATTTAGACTGATAGAACAATTAGTTAATTAGAGGGGGGTTAATTTTATAAATGGTGGGAATAAAGGGTAGGGATATCATTATATGGACTCATTTTTAGAAAAGGAAAATCCTTGGTAGTGAGAACTTTCTACTTTTTCTATTCATTTATAGTCAAACAATAAAATCATTTTTTTCTCTTTCATATTTCCTCTCACGGGTTTCTAAGAGAAGAATTTCAATTTGATACTTTTTTTTTTGTATTGTAGCAGCTATATTTGAGCATCTCCTTGCATAAGCAAACTACCTTAAAACTAGTTCATGTTATCGTTTGCTTAATAACACCAACACTACTACTACTCAAACTTTTCCATATACATTCATCAGCAATCTTATATTTTTCTTGTATCTCTACCCAGCCACATCAATACTTTCATCTCCACCATATTTAATTTTTACTTGTATTAGAACATTACTATTCTACATTTACTAGCATTGTGCATTGCTGGTGATATAGATATCAACTAGAATTTTCAATTTTGAAAGACACTTTCCAGTCACAATTCGCAAATTGTAAAAACTTTTATTTTGTCTTTGTTCCTTTCTCTTGCTAATGCTTTAAAGTAGTGACTGAATAGTTATTTCTCTTCCTCACTCTTTTCTATAATATACTTAGGTTGAAGATAAAGGGGGGCTTGTGAAGAATCTTTTCCATTTTGCATACCAGCGCCGACTGACTGCTGTGAGAGGAAGCTGGCTTGGTGCTTGGGGATTGGAGAAGTTGGTTTGGGATACCATTGTCTTTAAAAAAATTCGTGCTGCAATTGGAGGCCACCTCCGTTATATGCTTTATGGGGGAGCCCCTTTATCTGGAGATTCACAACACTTTATCAATATCTGCATGGGGTAACGATTCCATCTTTATAGTACATATATTCTTGGAACTAACTAGCTAGTTACTTGTATGCTTGTGTGTTCACATACCAGTGTATGTAATGAGTCATGGATCTAGTTGGTGGAAGAAGTTATCTGCTATGCATTGTTTTATTTTAATGTGAATTTCCATCTAATAGTAAGTGTAAGATACAACAAGTCAACAACAATAAAAGCCTTATCTAATTGATGAGGTCAGCTACATGGATTGCACAACATTATTGAGCTTGATTCACACTCAATTCTTAAGAATATTATTCATCATAAGATATCTTTTAACAATTTCTATTAAGTGTCAGATAGTATATATCATCATATTCAATGCCTATATGTAAGATTGTAACAACGTCGTTCTCCATCATTCTCTTCTTGTTGGACATGCATAAATTTTTGCCACATGATAGAAACCATATTAGAATTATAGAGAGAAAAACTTCTATTAATAGAAAAATGTTTAAAGACTTTAGAGACGCTTGGAATCTCCCACAACAATCTGAATTCCCTCTCAAATTACAAGATAATATTTCCCTCCCAACCAGTTTTCTTATTTATAGGCAACATGCTTTGCTTCTCTAATTATCTCAGCCACCAACTAGCTAACTAACTAACTTTCTAATTATTCTACTATGAAACTAAATATATGTAAAGGAAAATATTACAAAAAGGAGGGTTGAATTGTGCTTTAGCAATTTTTCAAAGCTTTTTCAAAGAAAACAAAGTTATTGTCTTAAGAGAAAATTTTTAAGACAGATAACAGATTTTTACATAAAATATATTCAGATGATGAAAACAGATTTTGCAAAACAAGAAAAGTTTTCAAAAACAAAATCAAATTCAAATCCTAGGTCAGTTTAAAGCAGCAAGATAAGGAAAGCATATAAGACACAGATTTATACTGGTTTGTCTCTACTATTGAGACTATGTCCAGTTTTTGGAAAATCAGTTCTTGGAAAACCACCAAGTTCCACTAACTTTAACCGTTATAAGTATTAGTTGTTGGAGGTAAGGAGGTTTGAGAGAGAAGGGTTTAGTGTTGGATGCTTGAAGTATTACACCAAGAGGCATCAGAATTTGAAATGCTCAACAGTGTTACCTCCAGCTTAGGGAAAACCCTAGTAATATAATAGGCTATTGGGCTCCAGCCCATATGAACCCATATAACCATACAATAACCTATTGGGCTTGTATGTGAACATATTAATATTTAATATATATTAAATATCTTCAACAATCTCCTCCTATGTTCACCATACAGCACAATCCAATAAGGTAGTCAGTATAATGTTCAAACAAACATGAATCATCCACATCCAGTCCAAGACAATCAACTCGGATCAATCAATGAGTTTTAATTAGAAAACATTAAACTCAAACAACATTTGCAATCAAACTAAGTGAATCATCATTCTCATGAATCTATTCTGAGATCAATATAACAATATAAATACCAAGAGTTTTAGATTAAATCTAAACTCATC
>PYAF01001001.1:62320-92665 GCA_007407185.1 Glycine tomentella
TTTATCAAGTAAACTCATAGATATTAAATTCTTTTTAAGTAAAGGTACTACTTTAACATGTTTCAAAGTTAGTAACTTACCTGAAGAAAGCACCAGATTAGCAGTTCCAGCATGAGTCACCTCTGCCTCACCACCATTACAATTTTCCACGGTGTCTTTCACTTCTATGACCTCAGTGAGTAAATTCCCATCATTTGTCACATGACATTTAGCACCACTGTCCAACCACCACTCAAAAGAGACACTGGCCTTTCCATTATTCATCATTCCAATGAAGGCTTGAGGCTCATGTTCACTAATTAGCATATTAGCCTCATTTTGTGGTGCGTTGTTCTTTAACATCTTTGGTAGCTTACACTCTGTTGCCCAGTGACCCCACTTTCCACAGTTATGGCACTTGCCCTTCTTCTTCTTCTTGAAGATAGGCTTTTTGGCCTCTAACTGTGAAGAGAATTCACCTTTTGGTGGCTTGGACTTTTTCTGATATTTATAGGAATGTGAAACTAAGTTGGCAACTAACTTTTGTTGTCCTACTTGTTCCAAACTCTTCCTACAAATGTTTTGATCTTCAATATGAATGTACCTTTTTAATTCATCCAGCCCTATCTGTTCTTTTAGTTTGTGCATGTCAGTCTTAAAAGAATTCCATTCAACAGGTAGCTTACTCAACACAAGACCAACAAAGAGATTATCAGACAAAACAAACTTGTCCTCTTTTAGCTTGTTTCTCATATTCTCAAGTTCAATTAATTGAGAAGTGATGCTTGAGTTCATATTGAACTTAAAGTCAACGAACTTCTCTGCTAGAAGAGTCTTAGAAAGCCTCTCTTGTTTTTGAAATTGACTGTTTAAGTGATCCCATATCTCCTTTACAGTCTTATACTCACTATAAGTCATAGCTAAACGAGGATTTAAAGAGTTTAATAAATCATCTCTACAAAAATCTTCATCTTTAATCCATTGATATTCATCCACATTTTCAACAGTAGATGCAAAATCACTTAATACAGTATAGAATATATCACGTTCCTTCATGCCAAACTGAACATGAAATTTCCAACCATGAAATTCAGTGACATCAAAGGATTTCAGCTTTATGATATCATGAGAGTTATGTTTTGCCATTTTAATCAAAGTAAAAGAGTTAGAAAGAGTGCACCTTAAAATCCTACAAAGTATATCAAACCTTCTAACTTTTCAAAAACAGCACTATAAAGGTGAAATTTGTCAAATTTGACCCCAAAAATGAGTCCGGAGCGCCCAAAAACCTTAGGAATAATGATTTTTGGTTGCCAGAGACTTACTGAAAAATCGCAGGAAAAGTTCGCCGGAAAGTCGTCGGTCGCCGGAGAAGACGAACAAGTCGCCGGAAAGTTGGCCGGAGAAGACGAACCAGTCGTCGGAGTTCGCCGGAGAAGACGAAGTTACTGGAAAGTTCGTCGGAGAAGATGAACCAGTCGCCGGAAAAGTTGTAGAAACTTCAAACGGCTGTAGCTCCTTCCTTTGACATCCGTTTTTCGCAAATGACCACTCAAAACGATTGTCTCGACGAGGAGAACAAAACCCACAAGGTTTCAACTCACGAGATTGGCTGAAATTTCCAGGATCTGGTCTCAAAAGTTGAGCTGCAAGGTTTTCAATCTCAGATCTCGGTCAATCCTTCCGTCGAAACACGAAAGTGATCACACCCTTGAGTTCCTCTCGATGAGATCTTCGAAACAACACTTTACTCGCTCAAATCCGATACACGAAGCTAATACTTCAAGATTGTTGCAGGTAAGGAGGTTTAAGAGAGAAGGGTTTAGTGTTGGGTGCTTGAAGTATTACACCAAAAGACATCAGAATTTGGAATGCTCAACAGTGTTACCTCCAGCTTAGGGAAAATCCTAGTAATATAATAGGCTATTGGGCTCCAGCCCATATGGACCCATATAACCATACAATAACCTATTGGGCTTGTATGTGAACATATTAATATTTAATATATATATTAAATATCTTCAACATTAGTCACTATCACTTCTTGCTCTACAACTCAAACTCTACCCCGAGCTTGATACAATCTAGTATTCTTTGTCCTACCAAGCCACTGTTGGCTCTACACAAATCATATAGATTTGTTGTTTGATTGCACAATGACTAATTCTCAATCATCTTACAAACATATATACAATCTCAACTTTAGTCTTTTCTCTCAAGATATTCAAGGTGTTTTGGACCTTTTCTAAACTTCACAAGAATTTACAAATAGATTTTTACAAAAAGAATTTTGAATATGAGCACTTCAGTTGATTCTACATGTCTTCAAAGCTATTGGTAGTTATAGGCCTTCTTCAAAAAGTATTTGTTGTCTCTAAACAGATAGATTTCTTCACTATTAGCTTGCATTTGAACGTACTTCTTCATGCTGGACTGGAAAACCACTTTTCTTAGCCATCATGTTGAACACTTAAGCAGGAACCACTTCCTTTTGCGTCAGAGCAACTTTGCATAGTAGAGCACATCTTTTGATGAATATTGGTAACTTCCAGGTCTTAAACTTCATTTATTCCTCATAGGAATCGACAAATCCTAGAAGAATGTTTATGCAAGACAGATCTTAGACACGGAGTATTAAATAAAGTCTTAAATGCTTCAGACGCAGGCTCACGAAACATGTTTTGATATTGCATATGACACAACTTTTAACAATTGTATTTATTTCTATCTCATTAAATTAATTAGGAGTTCTGATTTGTCTTAAGACATAAATGCCTTTTGACTTAACAATATACTATCCCCTAAAGTTTCACCTTGTCCTACAAAACTAATGACATGACTAATAGTAAATTAAGACAACTGATTACTCACCACAAACTAATATAATGACAATGATTATCAATTACCCAACATAATGTTAAGAGTTGTTAGAAAGAAAAAGACACTCTACCAAGGTGTAAAAATGTGTATAATTTGCTTTCATAGCTAGACAACAGAAGTTCAAGAATCCAAGTGGCATCTTAAGAGCTCGTATCCCAAGTTTCATATATCGTGAATAGAAATAGATCAATGTTCATGTTTTGTGATGTTATTTTTAAGATTCAACATCAACTAGGAATATAGCCAAAGTATTTCCAATAGATTTGGCCCATTTGGCTCTTGTAACTTCTTTTTTTTTATGTTGAGTGAGGCTTAGTCCATTTTCAATATGGTATCAAAGCCTATTTGTCTTGATTTTGGGTGTTCGTAGATGTCCAAATATGCAAACTTCATGCTCTAATTGTAGAGTCTTTGGCCTGAGGTGGATGTTCTAAGATCTCAAATTTGTTAAGAATATGGCCAAAGTGGTCTTTATATGACTTGGACAATCCTTCCTTTTGACCAAACTTTTGGGGTTGACATAGGCCTTTTCCATTTCTAACATATACTTATTTATAGAAAAGACCAGCAGGCTCACTTGGTGCATTTAAGCTTTAGTTTTCAACCATTTCTATTGAAATTAATATAAATATATTTATGATTTATATCTCCTTTTGTCAAACCAGATTTGAGATTCTCCATATTTACATATTTACATGCCGACAGGGCTATTATTGGGCAAGCATATGGCTTGACTGAAACATTTGCAGGGGCTGCCTTCTCTGAATGGTATGACCGCAATGTGGGGCGTGTTGGTCCACCTCTTCCTTGTTCCTACATTAAGGTATGTCATATATTCTACTGAAGAAAATTCAGTGTGGTGCATTTATTTATTTAATTAACATCATCAATCATTACAATTTCATGCTTTTGCATAATAGTAAAACTTCTTTGATGAGTAAGATGTTAACAACGTGTAAGAAATAATGAGTTACATATTTTGAGTTATAGTACTATAAGTTGCAGTCGGTGCCACTTAATCAAGAGCTTTAAACGGGAGGAATTTGATTTCTTTATTAATGTGGATGTATAGCTTGTTTCTTGGGACGAAGGAGGGTATCTGACATCAGACAAACCAATGCCACGCGGAGAGATTGTAGTTGGGGGATTCAGTGTGACTGCTGGTTATTTTAAGAATCAAGAAAAAACTAATGAAGTGTTCAAGGTAATTTTCAAACTTTAAGTTATATACCTATTTTCTTTCCCTTTTAACTTTGTTCAACTGCTCTAAAATCTACCCTTGCTCATGTATGCCACACGGGTCATTTTTTAACTTAGTACAGGTTGATGAGCATGGCATGCGTTGGTTTTACACTGGGGATATCGGGCAATTCCATCCTGATGGTTGTCTTGAAATAATAGACAGGAAGAAGGATATTGTCAAACTTCAATATGGAGAATATGTCTCTCTTGGAAAGGTTACTCAAATTATACCATGTCACTTTGGAATCTGGATGAAATACTGACACAATATTCATAGTAGATTTTTCTAGTCCTACATAGTGATTTCATTTTTTTCTTAATTGCAGGTTGAAGCAGCACTATCATCATGCGATTATGTGGAAAATATAATGGTTTATGCAGACCCCTTTTACAATTACTGTGTGGCTCTAGTTGTTGCTTCATATCAATCCCTGGAGAAATGGGCCCAACAAGCTGGTATTGAGCATAAAGATTTTCCTGATCTGTGTAACAAACCTGAAACTATCACTGAGGTCCTGCAAGCTATTTCTAAGGTTAGCTAATTTGTGGATGCTTCCTTGTTTGCTAGTATAAATCCAAGATACAACCTATAGATTGTCCAGTTATAATTTATCAATTATCAAAATATACATAACCGTAAGTAATTATGATGAGGTACCACTAGTTGCAAACTATAGTACTCTCACTGTATATCAATTCTAGGGGTTGATTATAAATAGTTTTAGATAAAGTGTCAGGCAATCTACGTGATTTACCAACACAACAAGCTGCACAAAACTCACATTTTTATTTGAAATGGTATCTTACAATGATTAAAAACAGTCTCAAAATATTAGAACTAGGATGGCCCAATCTAAGGTGCCAAATAGCTTGAGAACTTGTGCTAGTACATGCACTTGCAGGAGAAGCAATATTTACATCAGAATTAAAAGTATTCACATCAGAACTGGAAGTATTTACAAAATTAGAAACAAAGCAAGAAGCCGAACTACCAGCTGAGCCTTGGAGTTGAAGATTTGGAAATACATATATACCATCAAGTCCAAGTGAGCCTTGAAGTAAGATCTCATTGGTTACCTGTAATTTCATAAGACAATGATTAGGATGAAACTCAAAAAATACACCATTATCTAGTGCAAGACACTGACAAGATTTTTAGTTATGGTAGGCACATGTAAGAGCTGTTTCAAGGACAATGATACTTTAGAAATGAAAGTGGAAGAACTAGTGGATTTAACGGATAAACCCTGTTCATTACCAATGTGGATTTGGTCTGGACCTTCAAAGGGACGTAGTTGTTGAGTGCTTTGTGATTCTCCTGTAACATGGAATAAGGCATCTGAATCTGGTATCCAGGTTGAAGAAGATCCAGATTGGAAGTTGGAGTTTGCAATCATTGTACTTGGAGACTGTTGAACCTGATTATTTTGCATTGATCTATTCAGATTTGTTCCTTGATTCCATGAGTTTGATGATATGAAACCATAGTTTTGGCCATTGTTGCCATAATTATTCTAACCAGAGTTATTAGAAATGCTTTGTGAATACTGATTTTAACCAAAAGAGTTATTTTGAAAGTTTCCTTGACTTGAAGGATCTTACAGTGTGAGTGAGGATTTTGGTGATAATTCTGATCAAAACAATAGTGACAAACAAATGTTGTATGTCCAAATTTGTAACACACTTGACATTGGAAGTTTGCAAAATGACCTCTTCCATGGGCCACGGTCACAACTGCCACCAGCACGGCGTCTCCCACTGTTAAAAACTCCACAGCGGCCAAATCCACTGCGAAACCCTTCAGAATCATACTGTTGTGAGGTTTTGTTTGCCATTGTGTAAGGATCGGAACCATGTGATGAAGATGAATTAGGGTTCACCTGAGTAAGGTTGATCGAAGGTCAGATATGTTTGCAAAACTTCAGCAATTGAGCTTCGTGAGCTAAAAGTAATGTTTCAACCTCTTTTATTGGAAGATGATACACACCCAGCAGTGGTATTGCCAAGAAAAGAAAGAATCTGACAGATTTTATAGAAGAGCAATGTTGTTAAAACGTAGTGTCAATACAGAAACGGTGAGGGTGAGCAAAAACGTAAAAACGTGAAACGTAAACGAAACGTAAGAGTTTACTACATACTAAAATAAGTCCCAAAAAAATATGAAAACTGCAGAAAGCAATAACAGGGGTGCAAAAAGCAACTTGTCTGGCCCAAATACATAAGCACACACTTTCTTCCTTGTTTCGTGTTCACTCAAAACAGCATGATTTTGCAGCTACGCCACCCTTTTCTCTTTCTCTCTCGTGAATCTCTCTACAACACTCACATCACAGTAGCAATGGGCGCTTCTCTGCCCCCCAAGGAGGCCTACCTGAAGCTTATTCTCTACAACACTCACAACCAGGAAGACCAAGCAGCAGATGACGGAGACGGAGGTCGGAGAAGGAAGATGAAGATGACGGAGCACGGGAGCAGGAAGACCAGCGTGCCGCACCAGGGAGAAACTTAGCATTGTTGGTTTGTAAAAATCTCCATCTTTACGCTGTAAAACCTTTTTTTTTTAAAAAAAAAAAACTGAGTCAACTCGGTAAACTCGCCGAGTCAACCGAGTTGACTCGCCATTTCAACCGACTCGACTCATTTTCCGTTTTAACCACCTTTTTAACACGTTTTTTTGGCTCAAAAACGTTAAAACGGACGTTTTGACCGAGTTAGCACTACGTTTTAACAACACTGTAGAAGAGAATAAAAATACAGAACAATAGGAGAAAAATCTTCCCCAAGGGTTTCCCCTTCACAAAGGATTTCTCCTTTCACAAAGAGCTAATGCTCAATCAAAAAGACTGATTACACACCCCTCTCCTATCCTACTCCCTTTATTTATAGCACAAAAAAAACCCTCTAACTAACTAACTAACTAACTCCTTAGTATTCTCACTACATTAACACACACTTCCTTAGATCCCCCTCTTTATATTGTAACAATACACCCCTCCTAAAAACAACCTTGTCCTCAAGGTTGAAAACTAAAACCAGGAATTTCACACTGAAATTTTTTGATTGCATGAAGTCTGGTGGCTTTGGTGGTGGGAGCATGACTGGTTCAGTACGTTCTTTCAGCCCTGGTTCCATGGTTGAGCTGTCAACCATAAATGCAAGGCCCTTGCTTTTAGTGTCACGTTGGGGGAGCTTCTGTTGGTTTGTTGAACTTCTGCTAACAAAATTCTTTATAGCTTCAATATCACTTGCATCTTCAACTGTTATTGCAATAGGGTGTCCAACTGCCACTTCTTTTGAACCTTCTGGAGCCAGTATCTTAGCCAGGTACCCCCTTCAAGAGTTTCAAATTCAAGTGTAGCTTTGTCTGTCTCAATCTTACACAATATATCTCCCACTTCAATCTTGTCTCCTTCTTGTTTCCTCCAATTAGCAATGTTTCCTTGATTCATTGTTGGTGACAAAGCTGGCATCTCAAAAAGGACATGAGGTGGAAGTTCTGATGCATTAATAATAGTAGAAGTTGATTCTGATTTCCTCTCATCTGTGACATCCTCACGTGTTAGTTTCTTCTCTTCAACCCTGTTCTCATCCCCTGCAGAAGCAGGAACATTTTGGATGTCATTTTCATCCTCAACCTCTAATGATTTTCTGTTTGGTGGTTCCCATGATGAAGCTGGGTTGATTGCCTATACCTCAAAGAAAACAAGATCTTTTTTCTCTTCAAGAATGATTTCTTGACTCTTCAATATCTTGTGTTGTTTTTTCTTTAAACCTGAAATGCTAGCCTTGCAAGAATGCTGCTGCAACCCCTGCAACTCGGCTGTCTCTCTCACAAACTCCTTCTTCAATGACCCCTCAAGTTCTTGTTTGATTTCTTGGGTCTTCACCATTTGCTGCAATTCATTGCTTGTCCTTTCTTTGAAGATTGCTGTAGAATTCTCCATTTCTTCAATGGTTTCCCAATCATTATGCTCTTCTTGCTTCAAGATACTCCATCTTTCAAAGCTGTGGTCACCATAATGATCTCTGAATCTTTGGATCAAAGCTATGGAAAAAGATTCCCACTCTAAATCTGGGCTCTTTTGGCTCCATACGTAGAACCAACGCATCGCAGCTCCTTCCATGCTTATGAATGCATATTGTAGCTTATGGAATGAATGGATTTCTTGTATCTCAAAGAATTTTCAGCCTTAGAAATCCACCCAATTGGGTTGGTACCCATGAATGCTGGCAGCTCCATCTTCATAGCCCAAATTTGCCCTTCCTCCATCAAGAACACTGGCTCTTCCTCGAAGATCCGGCAGGTCGGACCAATTGATACACACCCAGCAGTGGTATTGCCAAGAAAAGAAATAATTTGACAGATTTTATAGAAGAGAATAAAAATACAGAACAATAGGAGAAAAAACCTTCCCCAAGGGTTTCCCCTTCACAAAGGATTTCTCCTTTCACAAAGAGCTAATCCTCAATCAAAAAGACTGATTACACACCCCTCTCCTATCCTTCTCCCTTTATTTATAGCACAAAAAAACCCTCTAACTAACTAACTAACTCCTTAGTATTCTCACTACATTAACACACACTTCCTTAGATCCCCCTCTTTATATCGTAACAGAAGAGGTTCAGACTTGCTTTCAATTATCGAAATTACTGTGTGATAATCTTGCGGAAGACCTTCAAGTATTACATCAATATGCTCCTAAAGCAAAATTGGACTTCCGACATAGGCAAGTGAATCAAAAATAGCTTTGATTTTGAGTAGAAACTCATGCATTGACTTATCCTCAAGCATTGTTGCATACAATTCAATTCGAAGCCGTCTCGCCTTGGCTTGCATTTGTTTATGAAAGTAATTGTGAATTCGTTCCCAAACATCATAGGAATGAACACATCTGATGATTCGAGATAAAATTGACGTAGAAAGTGTCAATTGCAACCAGGTGAGAAGAAACTGATACTATTGCTCCCAAGTTTCATACACAAGATTCTCAATCCCTACACCGTGATTTCGCAACAAATCTCTGATGATTGTCAGATTTGATGACAAGCTCAATTTGTTGTTGTAACACTCCCGTATGCATCCGGTGTATTAACAGTTACTTAATCAGGTTAACGCAGTAATTAATTTAAAATCAATTAATTAAAACTAATGGAAGTGTTTTCAAAAACATGATGTCATCATCATTTCCTTTCAAAACCATATTTCTAATTCATCATGTATGGTAGTATCCACAATTACATATACGAATGCCAAGACACCACAACAAGCTTCTACGATCCAGATAACATAAAGAACGGTAGGTAAAAATAATAATGTCCATACAAATATATCAGGAGAATCAGAAGCCACATGTGTGTATATATATATAGATAGATAAATAGATACATCATCAAAAACAATTACTGTGGCTTTACAAAAGAATAGTTACCCTTTGCCATAATCTTACAGATCACATCCTCACAAGAGGGTACAAAATATACAGCGTCTGTACATCACAATCCATACAGGGTCCAAAATATATATGCAAGCACATCTTCCCTCGTAGGGGTACAAAATACATCATAAACATAAAGCAGTAAGTCGCAGTGCTTTCAAAGTGCTGCCCAAGCAGCTATACAGTGTCTGTCCCTATTAGGGCCTCCCGCCCTGGGACCCATCATCTCTACCAGATGAATCATCTGCAAAATAAGATCCCAACAGGGGTGAGATACAATCTCAGTAAGCTCAGAATTCTTAGAAGCTTCTCCTCCCCTAGCTCACTTCTATGATAATATAACATCAAAGGCATCACAACACCAAGCCTCCTGGCCCTCACAACAACACATAGGCACTCTCTAGCTCTAATGTGTATCTGCGGTACTATGTCCACCAAAGATGCATCATCATCAGCATCGGGACTCTCAGTCCCCAGTGTGAGACCGGAACTCACACCCATGTCATCCCATCGGGAGCTACCCCTTTACACATGGATGCACGTATATGACACCTCCGAGAATAGGCTTCAACTGCGACGGGACCACCTATCTCTGGTCTTAAGGGATCATACACTCTTTAGTGAGCAAACCGACTAGGAGTTGCGTTCTACTACTAGGGAGGTCCAAATCAATCTAACTGGCCAGAAGATCTATCCGAAAGGCAATCATACATAAGGCACAGAAACAGGTATACATATTATCATGAGGAAAGCTGTAACATCCAACTCAATGCATATGAATCATGTATGCAACCATCACTCCCTCGGAGTTTTATGGTGGAACTCAGGCAATGGGAAACACTGCCAAGAACAAAGAACTTACCTGCTCTAAGTGCTACACCGGTTCTCCTGGCCTCGTGGTCACAGCCACCCATAACCTCTGTATCACGTCCTACACAAAGGCATACAAACAATCAATAATGGTTATCAACCGTTAGAATGAAAAGAAACACTATTCTTTTCCATTTAACGTCTTTTTTCTCTATTTTCAAGTTATAAGAACTAGTCACCTAATTGGTGACTTACAGACCCCTAACAAGATCTATCTTGGCTTATCCAAGGCACTAGAGTCTCTCTAAGACTCTGCATAAACCAATCTAAAGAGTACAAAGCTTTATCCATTCTACATCTCTATAATTATCAAGGTGGCTAAAACGGTTACGTCAACACATTTTCACCATTTATATAGTCTCCTAAATGCATCTTGTGAAGGCATCAAGGCCCAAACATACCATATTATCATCAATTTAACCAATATTCTTCCTACAAATACATTCCTCATAACCCAGTTTTCAAAATCCATAAAAATTATATTTCAAGGTTAAACCTTCATCACAATAACCTCCTAACCATACTTTTCGAAATGACCCAAGCCTAATTTCAGCTCTAACTCAAATGGGTCACTATTCATCTCAAGAACAAATTCTTAAATAATCGTTAAAACTTGTGTTTCTTACCTCTAAAACGTCAAGGGAGGCTAGAGGACAACTTCTCCAAGCTTGAATGTCCTTAAAAAGCCTTCTTTCCCTTCCAAACTCTGTTTGGTGGATTTTAAGGAAAACTGATGTTGGAATCTAGCTCATTGAGTAGTTCCCTTCAACTTTCATGTTGGAAATGAAGTGTTTTGGTCAAGGAACGAAGGATTATGGAGCTTCTCTCCTTTGGCAATGGAGGAAATGAGAAAGGAAGAAGAGAATAACGTTTTTGGCCAACAAATGAGAGAAAAATGGTCTTTATAAGTGACCCAGCCCGCGTCCCGCGCTAACGGTGCCATTCTGGCGCAATCGACACCAAAATCCAGAGGTTTGGACGTGCTCCTAGCGCTAATCGCTCCACTCTAGCGCTAACAGCGCCAGATTCCAGAGAGAAATGGTCATCTGGTGCACTCTGCGCTAATGGCGCCACTTCTGGCGCTACTAGCATCACCCTAGCGTCGCGGCTGGCGCTATTCGTGCCAGGAACCAGAGACCTCAGCCAATTTTTATTTTTATTTTTTTATAAAAAAAACCTTAGTCATTAAAGTTGTCGCCATAGCAAGAAGTTTGAATCCTAAAGCTTTTGTGAAATCGAACTAGGGAAAGCGGAAGCTGAAAAGGATGAAACAAAATTTTCTGCCATTGATGATCGACTAAGCTCTAGATACCATCATAGAATTCCTAGTCTAGTAGAATAGAGAGAAAGTAAGAAATGAAAGTAAGGAATAAAATTGATATTCATTAACCTAAGTCATTGAAGTTTACAAGAGGGTATTTATAGACAGTTCTGTTAGAGAGACTAACAGTTGTCATCTAACTGTCATTATCTATACTAACAGTTGTCAGCAGCTGTTAGATAACTAACTTAACTGATTAACTAGGTGAGTCTGCAGTTGAATAACTGTAGCTCCTTACAATACTCTAATAATGCTCAAGTCTAAAGTGCTAATGTGAGAGAGAATGTTAGAGGTATGAATTCATGTTTGTAAAGTTAGTCTTCGTCTCATGGTTTTGGTATCTTGGATCCATTTTACAAAATAATGACGAGATTAATACAAATGGTGCATATTGCACACAAAAATCAAGTTGGGAGGATGAAATGGAAGGTTGCTTGAGGCATAAGGTATTGTTGCAACTTGCAAGCACCATTAAATGCAAAGATTCTACCATAAGACCAACGAATCTTTATGATATTGAATGTTGGGTAATGAAGTGTTAATTACTAGAACAAAAATTACAGTGGATATATGTTAATTAAGTTGGGTTTTATGTTATATCTCTAATTTATCTCCCCACACAAGATCTTTTGGCCTTTAAGCATGGAAAATGAAAAAACACACGTACTTTGTGCTGAAACTCAACTTTCTATTAGAAAAATGAGGGTAACAAGCATCAAACGCTAAATCACTTGTTCATGAGACGTTGAAACCATGTCTTGTAAAAAGGTAGTTATAAGTTAATAAGCATTGCGTTTGTTACATGGTTAATGGTTGCTCCTTTATTTGTTTCAGGTTGCAAAAGCTACCAAGCTGGTGAAATGTGAAATTCCTGCAAAGATTAAGTTGCTGCCGGATCCATGGACACCTGAATCTCAATTAGTCACAAATGCTTTCAAGATAAAGAGAGAACATCTGAAAGCCAAATTCAAAGATGATCTTCTGAAGTTGTATGCATGAAGTATTAATTTAACCTTTTGTCAATGTATTGTTTAGTGTAAGTTATGTAAATTGTATTTTCAAGATCTGAAAGTAATGTATCTAAACTTGATGTGTGTTCATTGTTTGTAATATATGGCATAAAAAAAGACATACTGCACATTGTACTTGCTTGTGAACATGAATTCTGTACATAAAGGAAAATGTGTTCCATTGCTGGTTGTACACATGAATTATATAGTCATGCCAAGTCATGGGTAGCAATGAATAGTTATTTATGAGCAATCATTTCACTTGGTAAACAAGTCATGCTAAGTGATATTAGACACACACATATACTACGTGGTTGGGATTTGGCAATGTAAATAAGCTAGCTTTTACTTTATGTGATTATCTTAAAATAAAAGCTAATTTGACCAAAATAAAACTATTTTGCAAAATAGCTTATTCCACTAGCTTAGATGATTTTGCTTTAAGTGAAATTTCAAGCTGGTGTAACAGTTATCACAGTAAATTGCTAGCGAAAGAATGGAATTTGTGTTTATTTGAGATAACTGTGAAATTGCTATCTGAGTAATAACAAACTAACAATCCCTGCATACAGAAGCAGCGTGTAAGATAGAAAATTAAGAAGTGGAGATGAGTTTGTCGAGAGAAAAGAAAGAAATTGAAGTCACTTGTATTACTTTCCTATCCTATTACAATATTATATTCCGTTTTTCACATTATATTTCTTCTGCATTAGCTGATTCCTGTTGCGTGGCTCACTCTTGGTGCCTTAATCTGCGCATCAGCCATATTGCTCATTGTAATGCTGATTTCATCGTACAATTTTCCCATTCACTGGCCTCTTAAATTTGTTGTCATAACAGCTGGTCGAAAAAAATAGTAGCTCCTTGTCGAAGCCACCATTACCACCGTGAAACTCGTTGTTGTTGTTGTTACCTTCTAACATTCTTTGTTGGTATTTCGTTTCAACTCAACAAGCACACAAAACAAGAAATCCTTTCTCGTCTATTTTCTTTTATAGAACTTCTATTCTTTCTTTGTGTTCTGCTCAGAGAGAACAGAAATGTCCAACAAGGATTGTTGGATGATTTTATTTAGGATCAGGCTCTCTCTCTCTCAAGATGCTTATAGGGTTGAAGCAACTCAAGAAAGAAGAAGATCACAGTAGGGATTCACAACACGATTGACGTGCAGTGTGTGCCGTGTGAATGGAAAAGAGAGAGTCAGAATTGTGTGTACCTTTCTCCATGGAGGATACTCTATTTATAGGATACTGACCTGGACCCTGGTGGAGTGGTGGTTGAAGCCCACTATCTTTGGTCAAGATATTTGGATAACTGATTATTTAAATAACTGAACAACGGCGTTTGTGATATTATATCTTTTATTCTTTGGTGGTTATGATATTGGGTTGTTGAGAGTTTGAATATTTGAATTAATAAGATAAATGAGCCTATCTTTATCCGTAACAGATGCCCCCCAGCCCGGTTATTAAGCACTCTGGATGACCGGGATGTATCAGTAGATAGGCCCGTGCTATATTCAATCCAGAAATTCTGTGCCGAGGTGGGTTACTCTTGCTTGCTCCATGCCGAGATAATTAGCCCATCTCCGGAGGCTCGTATAGGGCGATTTTCCAATCATGGCCGAGCTATTTCTTGTCTTTTCAATGGTAGCTTGATTAGCTATGGCCATCGGGAAGTGAAGCATCCTCGTCCTGGTAAATGACACGTATCACGATTATTTAATGCTCTGTCTTTTCTTTGCACACTTTAATCATTTCCTTTTTGCAGAAATGACACTTTTGCCCCTGTATGTCTTTTCACATCCGCCAGTTACCAAGTTTTATGACCGAAATGGATTCTCAAATGCCTTAGAACAAGTCCAGTATCTGAACCCGGGAGTAACTCTAAATTTGGAAGGGATTCATTGCCGGGTATATGTTGAAAACGGTGAGCTAGTCCCTTATGTTCCTCCAGAAGTTCCTTCCCCGGGTGAGGATCCCGAGGTTGCTGCTGGCCAAAAAGTGTAATTTTGAAGGGTCGGAATGCCGGTTTCAGTTGTAATATTAATTGCTTTCCCCAACAATCTTTTGATATTTCCATGGTCAACTTTATTTGAATATGCATACAATTTCTTCTATTAATGCATTCAGCTTTTATCATCCTTGATTTGCTTTACTTTCTCCGGTCTGGATATTCCTGTATGTTCCGAGTATTAATTTAGCTCCAATGGCCAAGTATTATCTTACCCGAATCATTAGTCGGGATTTAAATATCATTTTGGAACCGTGTTCCAGTCTTAGCAACTGTTAGTGTATTTCATAACATTAATCTATAGATGTAATTCTTTCGAAGTACCCGAAAATTCATCCATGAATAAATAGTTACGTCGGCTTAATCAGGGCCGAGATAATACAAAACAACGACTAAGCCCTCCAAATTTGTGCACAATGTATATATAATTTCCTTACAACAAGGACTTTATTGATGTTCTTCGAAGATTACATAGGTTTCATGATCTCAATGAAAGAGTTGCACGGGTGTCATATTCCCGGCTTACATAATCGATTAATGAGAAACACATGAAAAATTTACTCCGTGATCCCCACTAAAGGAAAACACGCAATGAAAATCCATGATCCCTATGACGGACTCAAAGTCAATTAAAGGGAAACACATGACAATTGATCCATGATCCCTATGACGGACTTGAAGCCAATTAAAGGAAAACACATGGTAAAATATTTATCCATGATCCCTATGACGGACTTGAAGCCAATTAAAGGGAAACACATGGTAAAAATACTGATCCATGATCCCTATGACGGACTTAAAGTCAATTAAAGGGAAACACATGGATTTCATCCCGGCTTCGCGCTTTCAGCTGTAATATATCTTTAACTTGTCAGCATTCCATGTCCGTTTGACTTGTTTACCCTCCAGAGTTTCTAGCATGTACGCCCCTTGCCCCAGATTTTGAGTGACTCGGTACGGCCCTTCCCAATTTGGTGTTAACTTCTCATCTCGGGCATTCTTGTTTTCGATATCCGCTCGTCGTAACACGAGATCATCTTTTTCAAAGGACCTCGACTTAACCTTTTTGTTGAATTTTCGGGCCGCTATCTGCTTCATATATATAAATCTCGGCGATGCGCCATAGTTCGAACTTCTTCTATCAGATCCAGCTCGGCAGCCAATGCTGCATTATTGTCTGCATGAGACATTTGTCTTCTCCATGATGGTTGACCGATTTCCACGGGTATCATTGTCCATGTGAAGAATATTCGGTGATTGATCACAATACTGTAGATGATCAAAAGCATATTTTCCATAAATGTATTGTGAAAAATAACTGGTTTGCATAGTTATTATAAATCTATCATAAAGATTATGTTCCTATACATACTAAATAAAACCAATTGTTTTGAAACTGTGATGGCAAGTATTGTATAATTGATGAAAGGCACCATTCACATCACGGTGCATTATAATAGGTATTATAAAAACTTCAATAGTACAGACATTGATTCATGGGTTGGCTTCGTATATAAACTCAAAATTATAAATTATCTCCATAATTCTTAACATCACGGGGCATCCAGCACAGATTATTTTCTTGGTGCAATAAGGGTAATTAGGAATTAATGTTAGTTTCATAACCCTAGCACTCTTGATCATATTAATTGATTTCGACAATTCATTCATTTAATAATAAATATAAATTTATTACCAACATTAATTGATTAATCATATTAGAAAAGGGAGAGAAGACTTAGCGTTTGCTTAATCTAATCTGTGTTGTCGCTTGTGAGACAAGATCCACCCTCATAAAGTAATATTGCGCATATGCCAACCTGGCTTCCCTGTTGGTGAATCTCAAATTCTATATTGATGATGCTGCATTCTATATTGATGAGGTTACCTTCTTATGCTCTGCACCCATCATATTAGGATTTTGATTTGCAGTTGTTATGCTTTCACCATTATTGGGTGGGAATCGGATTTTATCGCTTCCCATAGGCCCATCATCTGATTTAGCGACGTGGATGAAGTCTCAACTGGACTCATTGCCTCGCAACTATATGTCCGGATTGGCTTCTATTTGTACAACATTTCTCAATTCTCATTATGAGCCGGATTCTCCATGTTCCTCCATTTGAAGCGCTGCTCTATAAGTTGGGAAAATCTTCTCAATGTGATAAGTAAAAATTATGGGACCTATCTCGGAATCCACCCAAATTCTTCACTATCAATAAAATGAGATTACGCAAGGGTTCCGGTAATCATTACAATCAACAAACAATTTCAACAAAAATTGTATCAAAACATCACAAGAGGTAGGCATACAAAATAGGATTATGTACGAAATTAATTCCTACCACCAGAAATAATAATTAACAAATTTCAATGGTCAAATTGATTTATTGCAAGATAGGAACATACTGACCAAATTTGAGGATAATCCAATGATTGATTAAAAAGATAACCTTTTCTCAATATCACTGTCCAAAACACGATAAAACAAAGCAGAAATTCTGATAACTCTTGTTTGCAGTTGAAACATTCCAACTTGAAAACACTTTAATGAATGATCCGAACGGTCAGAATGTAGAAACATATTTGATTAATCTTTTCTCCAAGTTTTAACGCGATCCAACGGATAGTTTGAGAGAAATGTCCCTCGTAATACTGCTATCTGCTTCAGAAAACCGATTCTGAAACTGCTCGGTTTGGGAATTTATGGTGATTCTATAAGCCTCTATACAAGAAACCAACCGTTAGATGTGAATATTGGTGAATCACGAACTTGCTGTAAACTTTTCAACAAGATCTAACGGTTAGACAAGGAGATCGAGAAGATTGAAGGATGACAGTTTCTGCCTTCTCAACATGCGAATTTTAATGCTTTCTTTCTCCTCTCCTTTTTCTCTCTCTTGTACCCGTATCAGAGTGTGGGTGTGCGGCCTAACTGTTACTTCTTGTGTTTACCATCGGAAACGTGGGATTTGAAATTTAACGTTCCCGGCGCCACTGTTCTGCTCAGAGAGAACAGAAATGTCCAACAAGGATTGTTGGATGATTTTATTTAGGATCAGACTCTCTCTCTCTCAAGATGCTTATAGGGTTGAAGCAACCCAAGGAAGAAGAAGATCACAACAAGGATTCACAACACGATTGACGTGCAATGTGTGCCGTGTGAATGGAAAAGAGAGAGTCAAAATTGTGTGTACCTTTCTCCATGGAGGATACTCTATTTATAGGATACTGACATGGACCCTGGTGGAGTGGTGGTTGAAGCCCACTATCTTTGGCTGAGATATTTGGATAACTGATTATTTAAATAACTGAACAACGGCGTTTGTGATATTATATCTTCTGTTCTTTGGTAGTTATGATATTAGGTTGTTGAGAGTTTGAATATTTGAATTAATAAGATAAATGGGTCTATCTTTATTCGTAACACTTTGTTTCATAAAAATCCGATTTTTAATTCCGAACTAGGAAATCGCAATACGTGCGCTTGTTCAGTTCCTATTCCCTCCTTTGTCTAACGGCTACTTTAAAACCAACGGATTGGATGGTTTGCTCAAATAATATTGTGTTTTGGATCGTTGGTGCAACAGTTATCAAGCTGACAAGTGTATTTTTTGAAAATGTAGGCATAAGGGACAATACACTCATAATTATGTTTAGCAAAAAATGCAGAACAAATCCAGAACTTAAGTGAAGTAAAGAGTAATCGACATATCAGAACTGTATTATAATTTATTGTCATCATACCACAAAAATTAACTCGTTTACAACTCAAGCTTTCTACCTTCTATTACTTTTCAATTTTATATACTTTAAAATTATATTTTATTTAGTTTTGTGAAAAACAAATACTTATCGTGTTTTGCCATTAAAATGTATATTTCATTCTCCCATTTTTAAAGGTAAATTTTTCCTTTTAATATAGTTGATAATTTGCCAAGCAATGACTATATGAATTCCTACAAATAATAGACAGTGAATAAGATTGAAACCTTAGAAGTCGTCCAAACTAATATAAAAAATATAAGCAAAAAGTGATCAGTGATTACTATGTATGCAATAAATGTCTTCTTAAGTGAGTCACTACATTCTTTGTGTATACCCTCAAAACCTTAGAAGTCGTCCAAACTAATACGCCTTAGATTCTTATATTCAAATCTGTAAATTTCTTATGAAATTTTTGATAAATTCCAAATGAGTGTCCCCTGTACTCATCCAAGAACAACAGCAACTCCTTATCATTTTCTTTTTCTAAATGAGAATAAGCCTTCGCAACGTAGCTGAATTCCCATCCATACATATACGATGCACATGCCGCTTTGTAAGTGAGTAACTGCAACTCACCTGATCCATATACAATATAAGAAAACAAATTAACATGGCTAAAATAAATTAATTATAGTGAGTGAGCATGTTGCTATATTTCAAGTGAAGTTGATATAAATCATGTTACCATCATCATTAAAAGAGTTTGAACTCCTAGGTAAGTGTTACCATTAACTTCTCAAATGACATGATTTTAATAGATCAAATTAAACGCACAAAAATATATACCAGCTTCAATCTCTGATTCAAGCTTTCTATTGCTGAAATGCCTTGTTAGCCACCATCTACAGCGAACCCTCCAAGATTTTCCTGATATACCATCCGTAAATAGTTTAGGGGTTTTGTTAAGGGCACAATGTTGCTTATGTTCATCTTCGTAGGAAGACAGTCTCAAGAAACATGAAGAGAACACCCTCCATATATTGTATTCTGCATCTGTAGCTTCTAAATGTAGAGCAATCATTTCCAGCAGAGATTCAAGACTATAGTCTCCTGCAAAGTATCAGAAGAAACCAATTAACGACACAGGCGTAATGTATCATTAAGCATATAAAGGTTTTGCTTTGTCTGTAGCAGAGGAATAGCTATAAATTATTCACATCATGTAAGAAATATGATTCAGAATGAAAGTACCATTTTGGTGCATCTTGATAAGTTTTGCTAAGGCATCACTACATGTTGGATCCTTCTTCAACATATCCTCAAAACAGCTACGAAGCAGGAGAGAGTTGTTTCCATCAAAACGCTCCAAGAGAGCAGCCCTTACTCTGCAAGTGCATACATTAGTAAATTTACTAGACATAACAAAAAAGCATTATGAGTAAAATATAGAATCTTATCTCAGAAATTGTTGGTTTAATAATCGCTGCTATTCATTAAAAAGGATATATATATATATATATATATATATATATATATATATATATACCTTATTGGGAGTACAGAGGCTGAATTACAGCATTGCTTCTCAACAATATTTAGAGCCTCATCAACGTGACCTCCAATCAGCAACAACTGGCAACAAAAAATAAAAAATAAAAAAGTGAAGCCGGTGTTGATATTTCAAACATTATCCTATGCAGAAAACAATTGTAATATAATATAATGTCTATAGCAGATGCAAAATATAGATGTGCATGTGCATCCAGAAAAATAAACATGTTAGATTGCAGAACATAGTCAGTTGCTTTGGACAAGTAAAGATGGATAATTGATTTCATATAATCCAAGCTACTGATATTTCCATAATATGCGTGTAAAACTATAAATACAATAAGCATGTGGTAAAGTAATGGCCAATTAGTAATAGCAATAGCATTCACAAAAGGTCAAGGGAGATGCTAGGAGAGAATTGTGTTCCAGGTCTACATAACCTTGTACTGCAATTTAATTTAGTTATGAAGAATGGAATTGCAAGGATTGAACCCCTAATCATTTGATCATATAGAGGCTTCGGCACAATGTTAAGGATATCCCAAAAGCTTCCGCCATTAGGTGGAGAGGCTAGAAGCCTAGAAACTATTCTATATCTCTTACAGTACCATATTCAGATCAGAAACTCATTTATCAATGTCATCTTGCAAGAAATATTATTATTGCTAAAAAGGAAGTATAGGACAAAAACAATTAGCCTCATTTGCTAAATTGGGAGGCAAAGAAAGAAGCATGATATGCCAAATGCCACATGACCAAAATATAGAGCTTGTGCGGATCACATCTCAGTGTTGAAGAGGGTTTTAGTGTTTTGCAGCAAGTCACAAAGAAATGATGAATATAAGGTTGTCCTATCTGTTTCTATAACACAACAATAATTATGTGCTATAGATGTATTTAAAAAGAGTTGGCAATTAGGTAAAAAGACAAACATACCAGCATTAATGTAAATCATTAAAGGATATCCTTTGAAAGGGAAGCACTAACACATCATTTTCCCAAAAGCAACAGAATAAAGGGATGTCATGCTAAATATTTAGACTGAAATGAAACCTAGGTGCACTCCATAGATTAACACAATTAAAGGATATGAGCAAAGTCATTACTTTTCCTTTTCATTTCATCAATTCATTGAAGTGGTCTTTATGGTTTCACTAGTTTAGCTAAGGTGAGGTACTTGAATTCTTGAACAACAATAAAGCATACTGAAATATCCGAGGCAACAGGTATGCTAGCAAGGCCATAAGAAAAGAAAGGCTTAAATATGTTTTTACTCCCTCAAATGTGGGGTATATCTTTTAGTCCCCAAATTCAAAATTGTTTTTTTAAGTCCCTCAAATATGGGAAATGTTTTTTTCAGTCCCTCTGTCAAGACGACATTAACAAGTAGTGTGAGGTGAGTCTGTTTCATAATTTATGGCATTTTTTAGCCGTAAGAAAAAGAGAAAAAAACAAAAAAAAAACAACTAAAAAAAATGAAAACACTAATTTTAGTCCTTCTCCCACACAGTCGCACCTACACCTTCCTCATCGACCCTCCCTTCGTCTTCTTCACCATTTCCTACTACACCATCCCTTTCCACTCCTTCTGCCAAACCCTACCCTCCAACCACCACTTTACCCCTCTTTCCTTAAAGACATGTTTTGCAACAACAACATTAGATGACAACCCCTCTCAATCCTCCCTCACAGGGCTTGATAAAACAAAGCTCCCCAATGATGCACCTGCAATGTCTCTAACAACGCCTTTCCGGGACAATAGGAAAAGAAAGGTGTAACAATCTGTCTCATCGCTACGATTTCACTATTCTAAAATGCAAAATTTAAATTTTAAGTGCATGTTCTTTTAATTTGATTGTGAAAACGGTAATAAATTTTTCACGATATACATTCACCAAATAACATTTAAATACGTATATATATATATATATATATATTAAATCACCATACATCATTCACATGTCAAAACTATCAAGATAAGGGTGAAAGATTCTATACATGTAATCCATAAACACACCAGAGGCATTAGTCACACCGAAGGGCATGACTAGATAGACCATAACGTGTCCTAAAGGAAGTATTTGGGATATCCTCAGACTTCACTCGGATCTTATGGTAACCAGGCCTAAGGTCTATCTTGCTAAACACACAAGCTCCTACCAGCTGGTCCATAAGGTCGTCTATTCTAGGCAAAGGGTAATTGTTCTTGATCGTCACCTTATTTAACTGACGGTAGTCTACACACAACCTCATGATTCCATCTTTCTTCTTCACTAACAACAGTGATGCTCCTCGTGGAGACACGTTGGGTCTCAATTTGGTCATTCAAACTCCCACCATTCTGCTCCTTCTTGGGATATGGGTAGTCTCTCTAAATATGGCCCTTCTGTCTGCAGTTGAAACAGGTCATGTCTTTGTCCGCACAATTTGAAGAATGCGGTCTGGCTTACCACACTTGTAACGAATGATCTGAGTTGAGAAAGTAGTGGGTTTTCTACCACTATAAGACTTTCTTATTTTGGGAAACTTCTTGGCAATTTTACCAAATTCCAAAAACCGAACAATTAGGTACATAAAGCAAAATTAGTTCTTAATTAATCTTGTGTGGTAATCCCTGAAAAATTGAAAAGTTAATGCTTTAATCTAACCGTTTTTCGATTCAAACAAAATCTTGTATACAATAAGCTTTATCCCACTAGGTAAGGTCAACTAGATGGATCACATGACGTTATGGTTAAAAATCAAAGTTTCAAAAATATTATTCAGTTTGAGATAATGATATCCTCCAATATCCTTTTTGATCTCCCTCTTCTCCCTTTCCCCAACTAAAAACATACAATCTAGTCTTCTAACTGGCACCTCTTGTGACCTTTGTATATCATCCACAAAAAGCTTGCAATTAAGAATAATATTTTTTCTATCCTTGATAAGCACATCCAAGACTAGGTTAAACAAGTGATGTGTAAAAATAGTACTTGCACAAGGAGAAACGTATCTTAGAGCCTAGTCGTGTTCCCAATAATTAATGTATAGAAAACTAGTAATTTAATATTTGAGTGAAATTGGTTTGAGTTGCAATTAATTATAATAAAAAAAATAATAAAGAAAACAAGCAATAGCATTTTCAAGAAGATCCTTACAAATTAAAAGGCCTATGATTGTGATTTCAAACTTATCTTTACATTCCCCCTAATCTTCTATTTCAATCAGACCCTAATTATCTAATCAATTACTAATCTTTCCTCTTTTAAGTGATAAACATACTTGGTTCATGTTCTAAA
The DNA here is from genome assembly GCA_007407185.1 of Glycine tomentella. Classification (NCBI taxonomy): domain Eukaryota; kingdom Viridiplantae; phylum Streptophyta; class Magnoliopsida; order Fabales; family Fabaceae; genus Glycine; species Glycine tomentella. The sequence goes on from PYAF01001001.1 coordinate 85,611, forward strand.
AATCATCTTCTATTGAAGATTAAGCACAATGATTAATAAACAATGTTAATCGGATTAGAAATCCCAAAATAAGATGGTCCCTACAAATCCTATGAATCCTATTATTGCATAAGTCAATCAATTAACAACTTTTGTTCATAACAATTAATCGATTCGTGTATCAGATGATCAGTCCAAAATAACAATGAGGAACAATGACATAATATAATCGATAAACAATTGAGAATTTAATTTCAATAGAAGAAAAAGGGTTCATAGATAAATCCTACATCACAACCATAACACAAGAGTTTAGGTAGCCATGGGCATTGGAAAGCATAAATAGAAATAAGAAGACGATAGAGACATTAGGGAATGAATCTTTACAAGAAATTATCCCCGTGGTGTTCCTCTTGTTTCCCCCTAGACGTAACCTCTACAAGAATTCCCAAATGCTCAAAATTGAAAACTAAATTCAAAAATTAAGAAAAACGTGTTTATAAGCTAAAACCTAAGCTATTTATAGGCAAATAGTCCTAAATAATCTATCTCACAAGGGTAAGCACGACCCATGCTTAGTTAAGCACAGGACAGGACTCTGCTTAAAGTTCAAAGCACTGGCCATTATGCATGCCTTGTGCATGGGTAAGCACGGGGTAGTGCTTACTTGCCCAGAGCCAATCTCACCCATTTGTGTTCTTTTTCTATTCCTTTGGAAGTTCATAGGGCCTGCACTAATTTAGCACGAATTAGACTGAAACAATCAATTAAAGTACCCATAATCATAAAAACGGTGCAAGAAACTCCATGGAAATTAAGACCAAAATAGGGTTTATCAACAAGGACTTAAAGCTAACCCTTGATGTAACCCTATCCCAATAGGAAAGTCCTTAGTTTCACCTCTTGGAGTTCTCACTTATATTTTCAAAATTATAGAAAGTGTTTTAAAACTCGGACTAACCAGGCTAGTCCAACTGGTTGAACCGAAACTGTGATACCCACCAGTTTGGTTGGTATATCAGATCGGATGTGTATCCAACTCAGTGCAGCGTAATCAACCCGGCACTAAATCATTTAAGGACTAGTAGACACTGCCCGGTTAAAACCGGTTTTTATTCTCTCACGTTATGTGCTTGTCACAAGTCACAACACATTACACACTTGCCAGGGTCTGCAACACGCCACCCAACGCTACTTTGTGTTGGCACTGCCCAACACAACTATCTGCTAGTCACACTGCCAAATGCACCTTTCTCACACTGCTTTTAAGGAGGGAGGACCTGGTCAACAATTGTAAAAAAGTGAATAAAAATACTTGTAAAACTTACCAAGATGGGATTCAAACCTTGGTCAGGAGCTTTCCAAAGGGAAACTAACTACTACATCATATTACTAAGTTTATTTATACTTGAAAAACGATTTTTATATACCAAATCTGTTATACAAATTTAATATATATTGATTCATGCAGTTCAATTAGTGACCCACTGACTCGACCAGTGACCTAGTACTTTGACCTGCTAAATCACTGATTTGGTTTTTAAAACTATGACTATAGTAATACAAAGCTAATTATTTTGAAAAATTAGTGACCCACTAATTCGACCAATGACCGAGAACTTTGACCTGGTAAATCAATGATTTGGTTTTCAAAACTATGACTACAGTAATACAAAGCTAATTATTTTGAAAGGACTTCAAATTTATCTTGATTCACATAAACCAAAAAGGTTTTAATTTTAGTCATGTGATGACAGATGATTGGATGAACAATGATAGTGTAGAAAAAATTTACATTAACAGCAGATCAAAGTTAAACTGTTTTAGGAGGTTATGTAACAAATTATTACTTCAACTACAGTTCTGAACCTGATTTTTAGTTTACCAAACAACTCCTTAAATGAAATACAAAATGAAGTTTAGTCCGTACAAAGTTAATTGAAATGTATGATCCATACCTGTATCAATGGAATTAATGCTGCTGAAGCAGAAGGTTCTGAGCGCAGAGCTAGTTGTAAATATTTCACTGCATTTTTGTAATGGTGATTAGGCTGATTTCTTTGCAAATACACAAACTCCTCAAAACCGTGCTCATCAGAAAAATGCAAGGGAAGCAACCACAAATCAAGTCCCCCTAAGTAAATGCACAAAAAGACAATATTAAAGTTAGACAAGTGAACCAGAGAGTAATCACTATTTAAACCTAGAAATGATGAGTAATAAGCTCTGATACCTGTTTGATAGAACTGGTATCAGAATATAACAGTAAGAAAAGAAAGAATGATAGAATAGGAAAGACAAGAGACTGTTTATTCACTGAATGATGAAAGCATTACAGAAAACAGAATGCCCAATTATTTCAAGGAATCTGGTCCCTCCTAACCAATGCGCAAATAACTGACGAACTGTCACTTAGTTCAGAACTCAAGTAAAAACCTTCTGGCTGAAAGTTCTGATGTGGTTTTTCACTTTTATTAGCATCAATCTCCATGTTTTCATTGAAGACAACATCCCCAGATATCTGCTTACCATTCATGACAGAGGCATCTGAATCACGTTGAGATTGGGAGTCAGCCATGTGGGATTCAACAGAATTATACCTCTCTGACTTTACATTTTCATTGCTGAATGAGGCTCCCTCCATATCTGATTTCTCTTGCAAGTCAAACTGGTCTGAATTTCTCACCTGGAATTCTTTGGGGATAGAAGAATACCACAACTCATAGAATGTCAAACCCATCATCATCTTTAACATAGGACCAATATCACCTTTTTCTTGCTCAAGGCTATAGGAGAAACCAAAGGACAAAAATGAAAAAGGATAGAAAGGGCAAGGTAATATGAAAGAAGAAGAAAAAACTAGAGACTGGTAACCCCCTTATACCACTATTTCTCAAACACGGACATGTATTTTACTATTTTTGAAGTGAAAATCCAACATTCATAAAGGAAAAATAATACTTTGTCAATGGAAAGTTCATATTTGAAGCCATTTTAATCACACAAAAGTTAAAAAAAATGGTATTTTAGTCATATTTGAGTCAAGTTCAATTTATTTGAGAGCATGTACCAGTAGGGTGGTCACTTGCAAACCTATACACATTGATAGTGATGGTAGATAATGAAATAACCACAATTGTGATCTTCAGATTATTGAAACTGTGTTACTTCCATGTATTGCTTGGGTTAAATTCGGGGCTGGTGAGAACACAAACACTACTAATTCATCCCCAAATTTCCAGGGTTTGTGACCTATTGCAAGTTCACCTCTTCAGCATTGGGGCAGTGTCATTCAATCATTTGGAATATTGACTTTATGCAATTATGTTTATGTATTTTTTTGTGATAAAAACTTGTCTACACTAAATGCTGTGTTTTATCCCACTAATATATACAATGGCAATATTAAGTATCATAATTCATACCATATTTAGTCTGCATTGCAAAACAATTAGTCAAGTACCATAGTCCATACTTAAGAATTAAGATATGATTCCTAAATATATGAGAGTTATTGTAAATCTCCTGACACTTTTTTATTTCTGAGTAAGAGAAATGTCTGGGAGTAAATAATACCAATAATATTAACCATTAAAACCTTATCAAACATTATAAGAAATTTATGTTTCATTGAAAAATATACAACCCACAATAAAAATATTATAGTAATGACAGAACCAGCTCAACATAAGTTATGAAACAATGCATTCCTTGGCATCTTGATGCAACGCATTAAAAATTAAATTACATACCATAAAGCAAGATGGTATGCATCCTCAGCATTGCCTCGCAAAAGGCAGAAAACCATGAACTCCAAATGGACTGCATATCTGCTCTGCTCCACAAGTAAAATTCTACATTAAGAACTGAAAGCCTAAACAAACCCATAACTGATGTTTCATGCTGATTGGCTTGTATGGAGTTGGTTGTCTCCACGCATTATTATTGTTTTGAAAGAACTCCAATCATTGTTATCAAACACTATTTATTCTCTTTTTTCTAATGAAATTCAAACAATTAAAGCAAATGAAGACAAAATTGTTTGGTATTGCTTATAGCTTGTCACAAGTCAGAAACATACCCCAACTGGCCATGTCTTCATTGATCCAATTTTCTTGGACCAAATATCATAGAGGTTCTTGATTCGTCTTGTATTAATAGAATGGTTTTCCACATGCTTAAGAAGCTCCAACAAAGCCTGTTCAGAAACAAAGTATAAAAAGGGAACAAAAGTAAAAGGTTGAGACACTTTTTTCTTTCATAGACAAATGTTAGTTTTTGTTAGTTTTGTTAGCAGAGGGAATCAAATCGCGAACTTTCCACAATCCAAGCCACCTTACATCTCCAAGGTGAGACACTTGAATCATTTAAAAAATAAAAAAACAAACAAATTTGACAGAAGAGGGTACCCAAAACTTAAGACGGTTGTTGTGGGGAGAGGTGTCATTAAGTGTTCCCTTGAAGTATGCACTGAGAACACCACTGGCTGCAACCCATTGTTGCCGGTTGACGAGCCTCCGCAGCAGGTAGCGCAGCCTTGCACGGTGTTCCACCCTAAGAGGTTTGGGATCCAATCCCAAAACATGTAAAGGCTTCGTCAGAGACAACAAGATTCTTTTTGCCTCCTCCTCTCGCTTCCCATCCTTCTCCAACTTCCTCTTTCGCTGCTTCTGCTTCTGCTTCTGCTTGGATTTCTTCGTAACCTTGATGTCGTCTTCTGTGTCCCACATATCGACTTCCATTGTTAATAACAAGCCTTGCTAGATTAGAAGAGACAGAAAAATATGTTTTAGTCACTGCTTTTGTAGATATCATCACAAATTCACAATCTCCTATTTTATTTTGATCTGACACGTCACATCACACTCTCCTATTCACCACTTCCCGCTCTTTCTTTCCCGCTTAATAATTCTCCAATTCCCATAAAATGTTATCGTAGGGGAACCGATCATGTCGGATGGGACATTGATATCGCCCTCATAAGTCATTATTGATGCGTATGATATTATAAAAGATCTAAACAATTTTATAATGTGTGTAAATTTATACACTTAAAATTTAATTTTAATAAAATTTTACATATTTAAAAACAAAATCATTAACGTTTAAAATTTCAAGCATATGATATATTTTTTTAAAATTAAGTATATACAACCTTAAGTTATAATTTAAAAAAATATTTTTATCATATATTTATTAAAATTATCATTGTTGTATATTGTTAAACATAATCTAATATCACAAACACAAATTAGTTAAGGAAAAATTAAAAATAACAATAATTTTATCATTTCAAATTCTAATATATATATATATATATGTTTAATAGAAAAAATAAGCAAAAATATATAAACCACACAAAAGTGTAAAGTATAAATTGATTTTTTTAATATAAGAGATGTTGTTCAACCGTACAAAACACAAATACATAACTAGTCAATTAAGTCATCAAATCACTTGTTCAAAATTGAATCACACCAGTCATAGTAGATCATATACATATTTGATCCAATTAATGATTCAAATCGATTGAATGTTCACTTTCAAACTAATAGGTCAACCAGTTTGATCCAAACCAAATCTAATAACATTGTTTTCATCTAACTATCTTTTTTAAACTTTTTTATATATATATTTATATACACAACAACTTTTAGATGACAAAAGAACTTAAATAATACAATTTAAATAAAAAATTACCAATTTGGGGCTGTCTGAAAACTATTTACCAATATGGGACAGTAAGTCACGCCCAAAATTGGACATGACCACTCACGCCCAGTTTTTGCGACGAAATATTTTGTTTTTTATTTTTTTGTTTGTAACCAAAACATTCCGTCACAAAAACTGTTAGCGAGTGAAATAAAGATCAAAATTAGCATGTTTTAATTTTTAACGTAAAATATCATTTAATATTATTTATTGTTATTTTTATTTAATTTGAAAGTATTTTTAGACTGATCTTCATAATAGATATGATCTTTTTTACTTTTTTTAATATTGTTTTATTTGGTATATTTTTTTAATTTTATATGATTTTATTTAATATATTCTGGATTTTTGGTATATATAATTTTTAATATATTATTTTATTTAATATAATTTCTAAATTTTTATATGATTTTGTTCAATATAATATTTTATTTGATAAAATTTTTCAATTTTATTTTGGAATTTGAAAAAATTGAAATTTTTTTTTATACTTCTCAGTTTTTCTAAATTTTTGTAAATAATTTTTTAATATAGAAAGCATTTTAAATAGAATATTATATTTTGATACTTCTCATTTTTTATATCGAGACTACCCTCATTAAACACATTATTCTCATCCCTCTCATCATCTCTTTCATCATCTCATAATTTGATAATTCTCTTTCAAAAAAGTAGAAGACAATTCCTTTTTTCTCTTTTTGTTCCAGTCAAAAGCACGTAGTCGACTAACTCATCATCGAAACTACATCGAAACTCAGGCTTTCTGTCAATCGGTGACTCAATTGTATAAAATTCAGACAGGGCAGAATTCAGGTAGGGAATGCAACAAATGTCACAAGTTCCATGGAGATCGACCATGCCCCATAGTGCAGCCCACTTGTGCGCGATGCGGAAAGATAGGACATTTGGCAAGGGATTGTCGCAATCGCAACAGTGTTCAATGTTTTAGATGTGGAAAGATGGGACACTATGCAAATAATTGCAGAGCTGAAAATGCCCAAGACACTACACGTCCTCAACATACTGGAAGAGTCTTTACCATGAATGCAGCAGAGGCATCTCAATCTGAAAATCTTATCGAGGGTAAGTGCAAAATTAAAGATACTATTTTAACTGTATTGTATGATTCAGGTGCTACCCATTCTTTCATCTCTTATGACTCTGTTATACAATTAGGATTACCTTTATCTCAATTATCTTATGATCTTCAAGTTTCTACTCCTACTGGTAAACCTATTACTACTTGTCAAATTTGTCTTAACTGTGTTTTTCAAATTGATCATAAATCTTATTCTGCAAATTTGATTTGTCTTCCTTTGACTGGGTTTAGTGTAATTTTGGGTATGGATTGGCTTGCAGCTAAC
>PYAF01001002.1:0-23445 GCA_007407185.1 Glycine tomentella
CTTCTGCCTTATAACCTTTCGTCCAGGCCGGAAATGAGGCATTCTGTCTCCGGGATTGTAGCCGTCGAGTCCTCTCCCCTTGTGCCTGCAACGAGGATCACGGGTCATCGGCCGGTAACTGCTCCTGCGTCATCGAGGGGAATCCCTGATTGCGCGGGTTCATTAATGAGGAGGATATGGGAGCATATCCGTAACAACTGCATACTTAGAACTTGAACTTAATACATCTTATTAAACTAGAATAATCACATAATCAATTGATTCATGTACTTAGTGGTATCCATAACAGTTTTTAATCACTCTTTGAAATAGCATTATTATTATTATTATTATTATTATTATTATTATTATTATTATTATTATTATCATCTTCAATACTTTAATAAAATTTATCATTTATAGCTTCAATTAATATTACAATATATATATATATATATATATTTTTTTTTTCTTTCCACTTTTTTTTTTTTTTTTTTTTTTTTTTTTTTTTTTTTTTTTTTTTTTTTTTTTTTTTTTTTTTTTTTTTATGTATAACGACTCCATAAATATTGAACTTAAAACTTCGTGAGCAATATCCAAATCTCCCACCACTAGCCAATCCTAATGGATATCTTTCTACTTTTATACATCCAAAAACCTACAAAATTATCTTATTTTTACTCAATTTTTTTCTTTCTTTTCACATTCTTTTCAAAATTAAACATTCAATTACTTGTAAACCAAAGGATATTTTTTCCCTCCTCTCTTTTATTCTCCCACCTTCTTTTCAATCATTTCAAATAAAAAGGCATATCGTTTAAACTAAAAATAAAACACACAGTTAACGTACTGATTGCCTAATGTCAAATGATATGAAAGGGAGCTCCGATCCACATATTTGTGTTTGAGAATTGAATTTGATTCCGCCAAAAACACAGTTCAGTGAGCAAATCCAGATTTACATTACTTGGGCTGGGCCATCTTTTCTGTGGCAGGTCTAGGGTTTACCTCAATGGGCCCACCAATTTTCAAATCTTGTGGACGAAAATAATATCACAGTCACCACACAATTCCACGCCTGCAAACTGCGTATTGCTTACTCTCTTTATCCAACTAATATGAACCACTTGTCTTTCACTTTTGCATTCAGTACCACAAGAAATTATTCGACACTCTTGTCTTGGACCACTGCGTTTTCATGGTTCCAAATAGTCAAGTATTTTAATTTTTAAGAATTTTTTTGACACATAACTATATGTTATGTAAAAATTAGTGGGATCATGATAATTTCAAGTTTTTATCTATAAAAGTATTAAACATTATCACATGAATTCCTAAAACTATTTTTCTTTTCAAATATTGCGTAATTTTTTTCCAAATAAGTCCCTAATCACATATTATTTTGGTTCCTAAATTATTATTATTTAATTCCCAAGTTAAATACACAGTTAAACTAATATAATTGATGAACTGTACTCTCATCTTTTTGCTATCTTTTTTTAATTTTAAAAACTAATGTCACACACCTATTAAACTATCGGGGACAAAAATGTCTTTTACTCACTAATTTTTCTGGTATGACCAACAAGCTAAAGGGATCCGAATTTAATCTAACTTTTTTTTTTTTTTTAAATATTTCATTGATGATAATTTGGAAGATACAAGAGGGAATATGCTGAAAAACCTTGTCACATTCGATTGCCTTCTAACAAACTGAACTCTTTAGTTATTGATTCTGTAGAAGTAAGTTTTTATATTGAAGAATGATTGCACCTATTTTTTATCTATCAACAAAAACTGAACCGAGCTTATTAACAATGATCTCGCAATCAGCCATCCAAGTCATGGCTTTGAGCAACCTCAAAGTAATTAATATGTGAATTCGTTTATGCTAATTGATGACACTTCTACATTATCAATAAATGTTGGTTCAGTAGGTAAAAAATATGCTTATATCCCACAAGTATTTCGATTTATACTGCGATGACCTTATTGATAAATAATTTATAAATATTTCTTCAAACACTTATTTAGTTGTATTAAGCTTTTCTTATCTCATCTCACCTTAATAGAAATATAAAAAACATGAGTCATAGGTAAAATTTATCATTTTAATGAAATTTTAATATATTGCATATGACATTTTCAGTAAAAATAATTACCAATGTGAATTTTTTGTCTTCAAAACATTAACAATGTGATTTATTTAAATAAAAGCACCTCAATTATTAAAAACTTAATAAAAGGTCTAAAAATTCTTTTCATCCGAATTCCTTTTTTTTATATAAAAAAAATCGAATGAACTGCCAATAAAAATTATACAAATTAAGGCTTTTTTTTGGGTGATATACAAATTAATGAAAGCTTTGATACAATCAAACATCCCATTCCGCACAACACTCTTGTTACATTATGGTCTATGTCACACCCCATGCTATATATTGCATAATTAATTCCAGCACTCATTCTAAAAATCTCCCACTCTTGTCCACATGAAGCGTTGCTCTCACTCCACAACCAATCATTGTTATAAATAATGAAACGAAGCAGAGAGTGAGTGAATAACCCTAAAGTCAAGGCTTGAATTAATTATTAATTAAAGAAAAATAAGAAACATGTAACGTGTCCCAGAAAGAGACCTCTGGGCTAGAATTTGATCACAAAATGCCGAAGGGTTTTTTTGGCAAGTGAGGGATTTGAGGAGGGAAAGACGCTGTGCAATGGGGGAGTGGGTCCCACATGCATGCATTTCGATGAAGTTGATGAGGTCGTGCTCGCGCGGGGACAGAATTCTGGTGACAAGGATTTGATAACGATGTTTGGACTTCATGTGTGTGCTCTCTGATGTTATTGTTGAATTTGTTTCATGGTGGCATTGCTGTACATGTGTTGGAGGTCTCCATCAACATGTTTTTAAATACTTTTTATTATTAAATAAATCCCACCACATTAGCTCAATAATAAAATCTAAATATAATTCTTGGCTGCATACTCGGAATTTTATATTCCTTTAAACGTTAAGTTTTTTCATTACTTAATTAATAATCTTTATCTACAATTCGTCAAATTTTAGGATTGCTTTGCATGCATTTGGTGTTAGTTTTAGGCGTCATTTCATCATTATTTGCTTAATTTATCTTCTTTGAGACTTTTTTACTACATTAGCTGGGTTGTGTTTTTGTAATTTTAGCAAGAGGAAATAGAGCATTCATAACTTGAGTTTCTGAAATGTGATCGAGGCTATCTTGTTGTTTATGGAAAACTTGAATAAAAGTTGCACTTTTCATGAAGAGACTTAAACCGAATTCAACATCGGTTATAAAAGCAATGTTCTGTGTTGATAATCTAACATAGAGATTCAATGTTTTGAGCATATCTCAAATTATAAGAATCAAAACAATTGAAACTAATGTCTAAATTTCAACAACAAAATTATTTACAACTTTCATGACAACATTGAATCAAGAACTTCATATATTGACCATGATTTTGGTCATGCACATGCATGTTGAAACAAATTCTTCAACATATTTTTTTGAATACATATTTTCTTATTGATTAAATTTTATTAAGAATAACGAAATCAAACAAAAATTTATTGAATAAACTGTGTGATCTAAAAGATTTTATGATTTTTAACAAATTTTTGTTAATAAAAAATATATTAAAAAACATATTCCTAATCTGCCTCCCAACGTTATCCACTCCCAATCTGTCAGTCTCTGGAGCCGATGAAACTGAACTAACACTTCATTGTACAACAGATGTTGTGTTGTCTCAAGACATTCGTTACAACTAACAGAAATACCATTCTTAACATCCAAAATGTCCCTCTTCATAAAATTAACTTTGACGGTATTCTCTTCATGAAATTAACCTTTGAGGTATTCTATCTTGTATTAATAAAAGTACTTTTGATTTGTATGTACAATAGAAACTTGAAGTAAAAATACTTACTTTTGTTGATATTATCTAAAGCAATTTTATTTTACGAACATACTTTTGAATAAATATATCTAAACATCGCTTAAAAAAATATCTACACAAATTACATTGTAATAAACTTATTTTTACCAAATATTTAACATGTCCGATGTTCGACAAATGAACCGCATGATTAGATACAGACCTTCATGTGCTTTTGCTGATTTTTATCAAGCATCGGGTTCGTACCCGAAAATTTTAGTTGCATAATAAGTTCAATTGATTCAGCTAAAATAAATGTAAAATCAGCGAAAAAGTTCACCAAAATACCGTGGTTGCATCTCCAAAAGTTTGTATCATTCGATCAACGCTAAGTATTAAAACTCAAAATGCTAATTATAAAATTTAGCTATAACTAAAAAAAGTATTCTTTTATAGACTCCATATGTTATTCATTTACAATATTTTAAAATTGACCCAATAGTTCATTACTACCTTTGTTCTTTTTTATCTGTTTTTGTTAGATGGAAATAAAAATGCAATAAATATTATTGATTTTAATAAAACAGTTCATGTTTTTTTTCAAACTTCATAATAAATACATGTATAAATGAATTAAAGAGAGGAAATGAAGGAAAATTTTCAAAATTATATATGATCAGTATCTTCTCTTCTCTTCTTTAATTCAAATATTTTTTTCTTTCACTCTATCAAACCAACCCTAAAAGACAAATATAAATATAATTGATAAAAAATAATTAATGTGACCTTAAATTTGATAAATAACAGATAAATAAAATAAAAATACAACAATTAAAAAAACGGAGAAATATTAATTTATAACCATTAATAAGAGACAACGAATAATTTATGGGGCGTACACGCTGGTGCAATAATTTATGGCGCTTACACATTGAATGCTAACGCCCCCATTGTCCATTGACCAGTTCCACGTAGACGAACAAAGTTTGTCCACTTGGTCAGTATCCAACAAGAATGCATCTTTGAATTTTATTATTAATATAAGGATTTTGTTGGTGAGTGTGATCCATAAATACCTATACTTTTGTAAATATTTAGTAAATTTTAAGATATGTTTTAATTTTGATAATTCCTAATCTAATTTATCTAAACTTTTTGTTATAAAAAAATTTAATAAGAGCCAAGCCACGTTCCGGGGGCATTTTCGGCAACAAAGTCAAATTTACACTTCCTTTGGTTACTACTTCCCTGTTTTGTATTTTCCACATACTAAGGACCCTTTCTCTGTTCTCTATTCTCTTCTGCATCACCATTTCACCACTGCGAGAACAACACAACACAACAAACGAGCCTCTCGGTTTCCAATGTGAAGAGAGCGAACATGGCTATAATCGCTGCCAGGATTCTCGGTTCCATCTCGAGGCCCGCGGTCGCGCTCCGCAGCTGGCGGTGGCCGGCGTACTCTTCCGCCTCCGCGGCGGTGGCGGAGCCGGAGACCACGGAGGTGAAGGACTACGCCGATTACCGCCGCTCCCTGTACGGACAGATCACGCACAAGGCGCTCCTCGTCGACGCCGTTGGCACGCTCGTTCTCCCCTCGCAGCCCATGGCTCAGGTGCGTGCTTCGATGTGCGCGCGACGTGAAACTGAAACTAATTTTGTTATTTTAACGGCGTCGTTTATGTTTTTTCTTTTTGGTAGATATATAGAAAGATTGGAGAGAAGTATGGAGTGGAGTATTCGGAAGATGAGATACTGTTCAGATATAGAAGAGCGTATGGTCAGCCTTGGGGGAAATCTCGTCTCAGGTTTGTTTTTGCTTTTGCTTAATTTTTTTTTTTTTTTTTTGCAGAACATGTATTGGTACGAATATGTTTATGCCAGAAGTCATTAATCTTTCTCGCATTATAATAATTAATTTTAGGTTTTTTTTTATTATTATTAGAAAAATTACTATACACATTTGGAAAATAGTTTTATATTGTTATTCAATTACAACTCATTATATATTATATATGTAAGATTATTAATTTTAAAAATCATATCAATAACAATGATTTGTGAATAAATTAAGGTAATTTATACTATTACTGCATGACTATTAAACTATTATTATATAATGTAGCAAGTTACTGGTTTGGGTGGAATTGCCGCGACTCTTTTAAATAATGTCTTTGATTTGGGCCTCACGGTAAAAAAAAAATTGATTGTGAGGAGAAATCTTACTATAAATGGTTAGGCAGATTGCAACGAGATTAGTTATTTATAAAATCAATAGATATTTTGCAATAATAATTTAGTTACTCAAAAAAATATTAGTTAGTATTACTGTTATCAAGGTTTTAAATATTAGTTGTGGAGGTGATTTCATCATACTTATTGATATTACCAAAATAGTGGAAAAATGCAGTCGATACGACTACAATTATTGACTTGTTGTGGTTGCAAACACTTGAAAAACCTTAGCATTGTGGCTAAAATTACGGTCACATACTGTTTTTAAAATCTTGATTGTTATTTTAAATTTGGATTTTTCATATATGGTTATGAGTTTCTTGGTTTGTTTATTTATTGATGTTGATATTGATATTAATATTGGATGTTGCTTTTGTCAGTAGGCGTTTATTAATTATTATGAGTGGCTTTCATGGGATCTTTTTGTATGTCTATCTTAAAAAATGAAAAAGAAAAAGAAGAGTAGTTAGAGATTTCGTATCAGCTGATTTTGCCTAGTGAACTAGATTTTCTTTATGGGGTCCGTTATGTGAATAAGTGGTTCATTTCTTCAAACCTATCGCTGACTACTCCATGATATGTCTAATGAGTAATTGTACTATTGCAGACGCTAATAGTAATTAGTAAAAACTCAAGACAGCATTGCATTAAAATAACTTCAGCTAGGACTTTGTTATCTTTTTATGTTGATATTTTTATGTATCTTGAATTTTTAAAGGTTGGACTTGTATTATGCAAGTGTTGCTCATGTCTAATTAGTTAGAAAGTCTTGGAGACAAGAACTGGTAATTCATTCATAAATGTTGGCAAGGAATTTTATATTGGTTTTGAGTGAAATGACGAGAACAATTTTTGATAGCTACATTCGTGATAGTAAATATGTATAGCTTGTAGTGAATGATCTTTCTCAGTTACCTACTTCGCGAAAGAACTATGGAGTAAGCATTTTACTTGGTGAAATTTTTTTAGCACAATTCATATCAGCCATATTATCAAACTCCTATGTTCTGGGAGCAGAGTTATGATTTAATTGGTTGAACAACACAACAAACACCTTGCAGTTTGTATGCAGCTTTAAATATCCATGCTTACGTGTCTTTTAACTTTAAAGTTACTGTTTCCATATATACATCCTTTGTTATTTGTCTCTTAAGAATACTTGAATAGTTTGCTGCCGGCCTCTAGGTCAAGACGAGTTTGTATTAAACAACAAAAGCCTTATCCAATTTAGATATATTGATGAGTTTTACGTTGGCCTTCATATTGATTGCGACTAAATAAAAAAAAGTAATCTCTTACACATAGCTGTAGAGACACTATACTGCTTGTCATACTTAGTATAATTAAGATTCGTTTTTTCTTTTACATTGCAGATATGTTAATGATGGTAGGCCCTTTTGGCAATACATAGTTAGTTATTCTACTGGCTGCTCAGATCCTCAATACTTTGAAGAACTTTATAACTATTATACGACAGACAAGGTAGATTACTTATAATTACCATTTTCTAAAATGTATGTATTTTTTATTTTTTTTTTGACAATTTGGGTAGTGTTTGATAGTTTTGGCTGTCTATCATCCATATAGGCGTGGCACCTAAATGATCCTGGCGCAGAAGAAGTATTCAGAGCCCTTAGAAAATCAGGTGTGAAATTAGCTGTTGTGTCAAACTTTGACACTAGATTAAGACCTCTCCTGCGGGCATTAAATTGTGACAATTGGTTTGATGCAGTAGCAGTTTCAGCTGAGGTAAGCTAATTGCTCTTCTCTTTCTTAGCTTTTTGTTTGATCAGTTTGTGTTACTACTGGTTATTCTCTCCTCCTTCCTCTCTCATCCATTGATGCATACAATTGTATTGATGCCATTCGCAATGGAGATGCATCATGATTGTGAGAAATCTTTAGAAGGGAAATAGTGGAAATAAACCTGAATCATTCATGGTCTCATTGAGTCACATCATGCAGGAACATGTTATGATAAAGAAAACAAATCAATGATATTGAAAGTGCAGAAATCTTTATTTATATAATGTCATTTCTAAAATTTATCATTCTAGAAGTAAAAATATGTCCATTTTCAAGCTAATATTGTAGCATGTTCTGGAAGTAAGCTTCCCCAATCGCTTTGGAGGAGGAAGCAACTCATCATTCTGGGCTTGAGAATCTTGTTACTGAGATTTTTCACCATTGAACAAAGCATACTTACATTTGAAACAATAAACTTACACGAGATAACATCAAGTAATGTGGCAAAGTTGAGTAAATTTGGTGAAAAATCAAATGGAATTTTGATGGCTAAAATTTACTGGTAAAAACAAATGCTTTAGCACAAACCATATTTTTTATGGCATGTATTATTGTTGCCTACATCAATTTTCAAGAATTAGCAATTATCTTTGATCCTCAAGTGTTGACAATTACTTAGATTGTCAAGTTCGTGTATCTCAAATACATTTGAGCATCCATGCATTGACATAGTGCTTAAGTTTGTCATACATAAATCAAAAGTTCCGTACTTAACATGATTTTCCTTTTCTTGACCATAATTGATTTATAAACTTTTTCAATTAGGTTGCGGCAGAGAAACCAAATCCAACTATATTTCTCAAAGCTTGTGAATTATTGGATGTAAAACCTGAGGATGCTGTTCATGTTGGGGATGACCGCAGAAATGATATATGGGGTGCCAGGGATGCTGGCTGTGATGCTTGGCTTTGGGGAAGCGATGTTCACTCCTTTAAGGAGGTATCTAAAATCTTCATCTCTCCTTTGGTATTTAAAATCAGGATTCAGCGGCTTGCTTGCTTTTGGGTGCCGTTTGCTCCTTCCCCTTAGATCCCTAAATCCCAATAGAGATCTTCCTAGATACCCAAAAGCATAAAGGGGAAAGGTGATACCATTTTTTTTACATCCTGTTATGCTATGCCTTGTTGGTACTCTTGTAAATATAAGTAGTAAACTAAAATAATAAATATAAAAGGTAATAGTCAACATTATGGCAGGTTCCAGTTTGTAACTTGAATGTAATTAGGAATTTAGGATAACCTTAACCTTGTATGAATATATCTTCTGCTGTTTTTAACTTTTTACCAGTCTTATAACCGGTTCATTTTGATTTTAATATCTGCTATGTTTTTCATGCCAACTTAATGAGGTCTCTCTCTATTCATGCATGAAATGACTTGAAATTTTTCTGATGCAGGTAGCACAGAGGATTGGGGTTCAGGTCTGAAAGATGATTTCTTTACAATAAATTTGATGTTATGCATGTATAGAGTCCTTTAGGCTTTAGCTTTAAGCCTGTACATGTTCTGCTCCGTTTTGCAATGTATGTATGTATGTATGAAAAATATTTGAGCCTGTAAAAACCATTAATAGGTGTAGGTAGGAGCTTTTATCTTTTCCATTGATCCGTGTTTTCCAAAATGTTTATTTTAAAATTATAAATAAAACAAATGAAAAAGAAAAAGAAATTGAATAAAATAGAAGTAAGCGTAGGTTGGAAATTTTAGGAATGAAATTTATGAAGTCATCCCTAACCATAACTTTTCACTTTATTCTTAGGGTATTACGTAATCGATTATAATCAAAGATTGAAAAATAAAACAGTAATTATAAGCTATATATTCTTTTTGGGTACTTATAATCTTTTTACACCTGATATTGTTAGAATGACGTAAAAATTCTTATATCAATTATGTCGGGATATATTAAACTCGATTAAAAATGCTTTTCTGGTCTTCCAAGTAAAAAATAATCCGTGGAGAACCAAGAGTAGTATGTCCATAATCTCCCAACAATCATTCACGTTCTTTGAAGGTCTATGGCTTGTGGCACAATACAATGTGCTTGTTCAATAATGGGAGTCTCTTTTAACGTCAAGGTCTTGAAAAGGAAACGGATTCCGTCCATGTGGGTGTTAAGACAAACAAGGGTTTTTCCAAGCAAAACAGAGCCAATAGGGCCAGATTTTTGCTTAATGAGATAAGTTTGTCTCCTTAATAATATCAAAGAATTTGAAAAGTAGAATAATTCAATTGAAAGAAATCAAATTTTATTCATTTACAAAATTACTTGTTTGAATTATTAAACTTTGTAAAGTCTCATGTTCATCCGCTTCATCCCCTACTCTCAAAACATATCCATTTTTTTCCTATGTACACTTCGTCGATAGAAATCACTTTTTAATTTCTTTAATAGTTTAGTATCTTTTTGGAATAAAACTAACTTGATACCTTATGATTTTTTATTGTTGATATTCTTTGTTAGAGATGTATCACAACAGATTCATCGAGGATCAACTTATCAACATGGAGCGTGAAATCCTCAAAGGATTGGACTGAAAATTATGTATTCTAACAACATACTTCTTTCTAATAAGATACATCAAAACTTCTCTATTACTTGATATAAAAGCATGTCATTTTTTATCTTTGTTATGTAGTTTCTTGAGTATGCTCATACCTCATTTTCGTACATCCTTCTGTTAAATGTTTGTTATTTTAGTTTTTGGAATGCTTTTTTGAATCAGGACATTAGGTCATGAAAACTAGTATGATTTGGATGTATATGAAATGTTCTAAATTAACATGTTTGATTGGATTTACTAGCATTTTAACAAGAACTAACAACTAACATTGGTTGATAAAAAATTATGGTAACAACAAGAGTGATTAATATGATCAATGACTAATGACCCTGACTCCCTAATGTTTCATCCATGCAAATGAAAAATACAATTTTATTTTTGTTTGAAGTAATAATTTCACATTACTCTTGAATAGGGTTATTCGGACTTCAAGAACATTTATATGTGTTCTTCATGTGCATAAACATATATGGTCGTGCATACCTACATGCACATGTGTGCTTCACCATTTTTGTATTTTGAGTCATAAAGCTAAGTGTCACATAATGCAAAGTCATGTCACACCTATTTGTTTTTCTTACTCACAACTTTGCAAAATGTGATACCCAATCACACCTATATCTGTCTTCTAATTTTTAGATTTATGCATTATGTTCGATAACAGAGTCACACCATGTGAATCCTTTCATATATGGAAAAGACTTCACATGACATGACCCCATTGTCAACCACAATCCCAAATCCATTTCTCCCCTTTTCTTTTTTTATTCATTAATTGTATCATTGCAAGTAAGTTCCTTTTATAATAAGATACCATTCATATGCATGTTTCATTTATACTTCATGTCTCTTACATATTACATGTTCTCTATTTCTATACGTAATATAACACATAAATGCAAATGTATTTAATTAATATACCTTTTGTTATTGACTAAAATTTATTGAAAAACATAGTTGTATACTAAATATTTATCTAAACTAAATATAGTGATAATCTGAATATCGTACTAAAGTAAATATTGTAGTAATCTAAATACTGACCAAAACTAAATAGTGTATTAAACTAATATTTTCCTACACTTAAATATTATCATAACCTAAATCTCTAAATAAAAGTTTTCTAAATAAAACAAAATAAAAATGTGTTTTCCTCACATTTTAAATAAAACAAAAACTTATTTTTGTTGTGTATCAAATATGATATGCAATGTAATCATATTTATGTTAAATATCATACACAATAAAAATATGTTTCTATTGCATCTAAAACAGAAAAAAAAAATGAACTTGGTTTCCAGAGATGACACGACTTGTGACAGTTTGGCAGTGGCATCTCAAGGCTTTCAAGAAGAGGTGAATTCAATGCATTCAGAGTGAGTAAATGGGAGAAAGATCCGTGAAAGGTGTGGGTGAGGGGAAATGATTAGGGTAGTTTAAGAAATTTCAAAATTTTAAAAAAGTCGCAGGTGAACTTATTAAATAAGGGTGAGAATAGCAAACCCTTTATCTAACATAGAAATGAGCCCATTACCTTGTGGATAAATGTGTCTCATCCATCTCGTGATTCCATTTCCGCTTGGAGGGCCTATTCCTACTAATGACTAACTCATGTTGTTGGTCTAGGAAATTCAAGACCTACGAGCCTATGTTGACCACAGCGGTTTGCATCACAGTTATCGCATCTTGTTGTAAAATGTCAAAGGTAGTTTTTATTGATACGGTGATTCATGATAGGCGACAAAAGGTAGCTTACTGACATTTGGACAAGGTTATTGTAGTTTGAAGTGAATATGGAGATTATTATGGAAAGATTGTGTTTAAGATTTGTGTAAAAGGTGTTTTAATTATACTCATTATGAAGGATCAAAATGAGAGAATGTTGATTGGCTTGGGGTGTTAAAGGCATAATTTTTTATGCAAAGAGAAGTCTAATTTTTAGTTTTGTTTCCTTAGTTTCTAGGTCAAAACATGACTTAAGAGTGTGTTTGGATGAAGCATTTTAAAATTTCAGAGAATTTGAAATTTAGGGAAATTGAAATGCATCAATTAAAATTCTTGGATTTTTAAAATTCCTTGTTTGGATAAACTAATTTAAATTCCTTTAATTTGAAATTTCTTGTTTGGATAAAACAATTTAAATTTCTTATATTTGGAATTCTTTGTTTGAATTTTAAATAATTTAAATTTATTATATTTCATTTTTTTGGATACAATTATATTTTAAAAATATAAATGGTCATATAAATAAAATATATTATTTTTATAATAATTACTTTAAAAATCTATATATATATATATATTCTTGTCCAATTATATTTTTAAAATATATTTTTAGAACTAAAGTGTAAAAAAATATTTCAACAAGAAAAATTAGAACAAAAGAAAACATATATAAAATACTTCATCTACATTTAATCAACATCATTGTCATTAAAAATATAAAAATAAGAATAGTTTGAACATTACTAATTTCGACATACAACCTAAGACATCAAAATAGTTAGAAAAGCTTAATTAAAAAAAAAAAAAGTAGTCCCTACAAGCCAAAAGACATTTTCATAATATATCCCTGCACATCAACAAAAAAATCATTGTATTAGTAATGATTAGTATAGAGTTTTCAAAAAAATCATTTTCATGTTATTCTCCTTCTTTGCATTTACCATTGTCAAAGTTATTAAAGTAAACACATTATTATAATTTCTAATGTCTGATTCAAACCAAAAGTTGTACTACTATCCTCCACATTATTATAACCAATAAAATTTTTTCTATTTTACCACTAAACACCATGACATAAAAAAGATGATACAGGATTCCTCTTGCCAAAAGTTTTCATTGCAAATTACTACTAGAAAATTGGCACTCATGTTTTGGCCTTATACCCCATGGCAAGGATTGAGGAGCATATCTTCATTCAGAACTAGTGAAAGTAAAACACAGATTACACCAAAAGGAAGCTATCCAAAAATTCAACACATGAAAGAGGACAAAAACCACGGACAGTGATCATCTTCTAAACTCAAAAAACAAGAACCAACATCATCTTCTAAGAATTCAGTGCTAAAAGCAACATTCAAACTACTGACAGTGATCAAATGAGTCTTCAGATAAGACGGACACTAAATAGAACATAAAGCAATTTACAAAAGAATAATATAAAAGAGAAACAACTGCAGCAAAAAACTTTACCTTCTTGGATGCAAGATAATCAGCCCTTTTGCGGCACAACACGCACCTGTAAATGTACAGAGAAAATATTAGCACAATTGATTACTAAACAAACTCAAACTAGCTAAAGGGTAACTTAATATGTGTAGTAAATATGGTAAAATCACCCATTAGCAATGGGAATGCTAATGAGAAGGCAAAAGAGCAACAGATGGAGTTTGTTTAAGACAATCTAACAGCTGAAAATATGATACCGCCACTGGTTATATTCTGAGTTCTGAAGATGCAAGTACATTTTGCCAGTATCACCAAACCTATATGAAACTTTTAATTGCAGCTGTCTTTGCCACAGTAAAAATCCCAATGACCACTCGATCAGATTCAAAAAGCACTTGTTGCCATTTATCAAAGCTTCAAAATACATCTATTCTCCAACTTATTCAGCAGAACCAGATAAATCCACATGCCAAGAACTCACATATGATTGTTGGATTAACAACAAATACTCAATCAAATCCTATGATACAAATTTAGTTCAAGGTGTATCTTATCATTGGGTTTAGAAATTATAACCCTGTCATCTAGAATTCACTTGGAAGAATTCGATCTGCAGATTAGAAACGTTCAAGGCAGCAGTCAAGGTCCAGCTTTCTGAGGCTCTAAGGTTATGGGTCAGCTAGGTACACCTTTGGAAATTAGGATGAAAAATT
Source organism: Glycine tomentella (assembly GCA_007407185.1). Lineage (NCBI taxonomy): Eukaryota > Viridiplantae > Streptophyta > Magnoliopsida > Fabales > Fabaceae > Glycine > Glycine tomentella. The sequence goes on from PYAF01001002.1 coordinate 14,374, forward strand.
GAATGATAATTTAGCACGAAAAGGTAAAACTTAAGCTCATTTTGACCCAAGGTTTTAAAACAGACCACAACAACGATTTCAGCCACAACGTCAAGGTTTTTGTGGTCTCTGCAACTGCAATTGTGGTCTCATGAACCATATTTGTCCACAATTTCGCACAATATCAAGGATCGTGACAAAACCACGGCAGAACGACCATAATTTACAACCTTGTGTGGACTAAACTGATTACAAAGGTCAAAAAGTGTTCTCTGCATTAGTGGTAAAACAAAATCCTGCAATTGTAAAGACTCTACTCCCTATAAACAAACGGCTCAACATATCAAAGCTTGATTTTACCAATCAGGGCTATCCTTCTAGCACATAATCATAACTATCAAATCTCACAGACCCAATATAACAAAGACAGTAAATTCTCATTTTACTCTGTTATTGGAATGTAGTTTCAGACTAATTTTTCATGGATTACTATAAGATTTTGTGGATAAAAAGACAATAACAAGAACAAGAGCAGAGGGAGAATATTTTGAATCTAAAACATGTTATTACACCAAAGAGACAATAACAAGGACAAAATTAGTGCCAAAACACAAATCAAAAATCGAGATTAAGAAAAAAAAAATACACAAATCACTAACAAAATCTGAATCAAGAAACCCTAAATCAGAGAAGCAGAAAAGGTAGAGATGAGAAATTAACGAACCAAAGAGGTACGAATTTGCAAAGTGATAGTGAAGGAGGATCGAGTGAAGGAGGATCGAGCGAAAGAGGAACACGCGAAGGAATTGAGAGAGGAACATGCGAAGGAACCTGCTGAGAGAGGGGGAGAGAACGTGTAGAAGTGGGAGAGGAAGAGAGAGAATTTTGAAATTCTTACCTTTTAGTTGAGAAATTAAAATCCCTTTATTTTAGGTAACTGAATTTTTTATTAAAATTTCTTGAATTTTAAAATTCTTTAAATAAAATATCCAAACATGAAATTTTATCTTCAAAAATTTTAAATTCTGGTTTAAATTACATTCCCTAGTTTAAATGCCTCATCCAAACATACTGTTATGGATTGTTTATTTTTGTTTTATATGCAAATAGATAAAACAGAGAGATATCCCCTGTGTTATCTAGCAAGGTGTCAATGATGTATTGGTGTTGCCAACAACCAACCAAGAAGATTACTACACATGCCTAAATCATTAACAATTTTGCTCAATTGTAATTATTCAATTAATCTTTGGGCACAAGGGGATCTCCTTGAGGATAGTTATTCACCAAGAGAGATTTTAATTAATGACATGAGGAGAATCAAACTTGCATCTACGAGGAAGATGAAAGTTTAACTCTGAATTTGACCATTTATATAAACTCACATTAGTTATAATTTTTTTCTCATTATGTTTTAGTGTGTGTATATTCATTCCTTCATATATATACACTAAAACATAATGAGCTTTAGTGAGTATATGAACTAATTTAAAAAAATATATTTACTTTTTTTATAGAAATTAAAATGAAAAAATATATATGCCATGTATAGAGATTATTTTTTATAAGAGTAACGTTTTCTCAAATATGAAAAATCACATCAAAATTTCATTAGTCGTACTTGTATTCAACTTTACTCTCCACAGTTATAACATGACATAACAAAAGCAGGGCCGGCCTTGGGGTAGGGCGAACAAGGCGCCCGTCCAAGGCCCAAAATTTTTTGTACGGATAGTTTAAGTAAAATTTATTTTTTTAAAAAAAAAATAAAAATAAAACCTATGTTAGGGGTCCATTTTATGTGTCAGGGGTCTATTTTTCCCATCTCTTAGTTTTAATATTATTTGTATTTCAAAAAATTTGTGTTTTAGAGGCCCATTTTTTTCATTTCTTAGTTTTAATATTATTTATATTTCAAAAAATTTATGTGTCAGGGGCCCATTTTTTTCCATCATTTAGTTTTAATATTATTTGTATTTCAAAAAATTTATGTATTAGAGACCCATTTTTTGTGTGTTAGAGACTCATTTTTTTCATACCTTAGTTTTAATATTATTTGTATTTCAAAAAATTTGTATGTTAGGAGTCCATTTTTTTCACTTTGTCTTGAGTTAAAGAATTTTCAAGAACGGCCCTAAACAAAAAGAGCCATTATCAAAACCCTTTTTTAAGGGATCATTTACAGTTTTAATTACAGTATCAAATAAGAAAAACACAGTAGTATATCGTTAGTTTAAGATACTAAAAGGCATTTAAACCGACTAATAAAGAAAGAAGAGAGACGACAAAGACATGTACTGTAGTACATACTACGTGGGAATAACCTGTGTATATAATTAGTCATCTTGGTTAAACGACATATATTTTTACTGACTTCAAAACTGCTTTATCTAGAAAACTGTACTATTATTATTTATTATCATGTGATACCTAATATAACTAACGGATATAATACAAGTATACAACTCTAGTGGGTCTTGCATCACCATATTTTTCTATGTACGCACGCTAAATTATGAAATTCCCAGCCTTAAATTAATAACCCCGTGCAGACCATAGGCAAGGAAGCCAAAGGCTTGCGTATACCATGCATCGGCACGTGCAATTGAAAGGAAGCCATTAGGTTTGTTATAATTTTTTTTTTAATTTTTTTGTCACAACATACATATAAATAACACATTAAAAAATTTAGTTATAATTTTTGAAAATATAAATTAATTAGGTTAATAGTTAAATAATTAAATAACAAACTTAAAAATATATATTTAACCAAAAATATAATTGAATTCTTAATTTTTTCACTTTAATTATTTGTTATTCATTACATTATATATTGTTTGAATTAAAATACAATTAAAAACTTAAAATATACTTTATTTAAAATATATAAGTAAAGTAAAGTTATAAAAAAGAGTATAGTGGATTACTCACAAGTATACCTAAACTTGATAAAATTCAACGGGAATGGAAATAAGTATTAAAGGTTTTTTTTTTTTTACCTAAAAAAATAAAAAACAAAAAATTACATACATAATACTTTTTTTTCTTTATTTACAAGGAACTGATTTCTCACTTGCATAGTTTTATTTTTTCAAACGATCTGGGTTGTGACACATGGAACATCACTTTGCATGATCTTGTGAGATTTCTGAATTTGAACATGTATAATGTTCACAAAGCTTTCTTATTTTTCACTTCTTACTTGAAAGATGCATGTTGTTTCTACCTCCAAGCACAACCATCGTCATCACAAATGATAATTAGTTTTGTTCAGTTCGACAGTTGTATTTTGTAGTTGAGCTCATTTGCTCACATAATACTGATGCAAAGCATGTTGTACTTCTTTTTTTTTTTTTTTTGAAAACACATTCCTTCAAAGAGACTCCCCACTCGATGTTGGACTTCTTCACGATCCAATGTATGATCATATTTAGAATCTTCAAAATTAGATTGAAGGTCAACATTTTGCACATGTGGTGACATGTAGTATGGTGGTATGGTTGTTATTGGAGAAACAAGCTCAACTTCTTCCTCATGATCTTCCTAGGGTTAATTGTGTAGAACTTCGTCTTCGTTAGGTAAGCCAGACTTTGCTATAAAGTCAGGCTCATTTGGTTGGGTTCATGAGGTAGGCTCTACTACAGGGATACTCCAGTGTGGGTGTGCTTGATTCTCAGCAACACCAAATGTTCAAGTCTAAAAAATTGGTGGAAAATGATGCGTAAAGAGGTTAAATAAATATGTGTTTGGTTCAAAGAAATTTTGTTGTGGTGGGATTAAATAGAATGTCTCTTGGGTTGCATCGGATGTATGTGAAACATAAGGATTGAGGATAACATTGAGGTTCATGATATTGGTTGAGGGTTTGGGGTGGGAAGTGTATATAGCTGGATGTTTGCATAGAATTCAATGCATGTAAGAACCTTATGTTGGTGAACAACAAAAATCATACATTTGACGTCCTCGATGTCAACAAGTTGCACAGTTGTAAACTTGAGCATTTTGCGCCTACTAGTTTTGGGTATCGAAATGAAATATCATAGACTTGGTCCAGTGGTTGAAGTTGGACCCTTTGGTGGATTTTCTTTTCAAGGCTTCAAGTGTGAGGTCTTACTTTGTTTGAAAGAACGTCGAGCAGAGGTATTGAAATGTATTCCTTTTATCTGTTTTGATTATTTGACCATTATAATGCACTAACCAATTGACAGATGAGGAAGACATGTTATGGATTGTGTTTGCAAAGTTGGAAGAAAGTAATAAAGAAAGAACATGATTTTCGAATGTGTTAAATGAAGGTGAATATGACTTCTATATATAAGGGTCAAGGTTCAGGGTTTACAATCTAGGTTTATGGTTAGGGTTTGAAGCATTGGATTCCCTAACGTACAACAAAAGTGTCTCTGCGCCATGACATAAAGAAAAAGTGTCTCTAATGCACTAGTATAAAGCACAAGTGTCTCTAACGCCTTAACGTAAAGTAAAAGTGTCTCTGAAGTACTAGTGTAAAGAAAAACTATCTCTGATGCCCTAATGTAAAGCAAAAATGTCTCTGACCTAGGGTTAGGGGCCATGGTCTAGTTAATATATTAGGGTTAGGATTTTTGCTATAGATGTAGGGTCTAGGGTCCAGAATTAGGATTTAGGTTAGGTTTCACTGTTTAGCGTATTCATGTATTAAATTTCTCAACGGAAATGCATATGCGCTTTTTTATAACAAGAAAAAATACTTTTATCTTTTAAAAAATAATCCATGATGGAATAATTTGACACTTAGATTGTTATGTGTGTCAGTTATTTAGGTTAAAATAATATTTTATTTTCGTATTTTTCATGTCAATGAATTCATTAAGACAACTTTCAAGTCTCGATTTAACCCTAAAATGTATTAACAAAGTGGCCAAAAATAAGAAAAATTCACTGAAACTTCGAGATTTCATTCCATGAGAACAAATTTTGGCACCTAGATCATTATATGTATCAGTTATTCTGGTTAAAATAATGTTTCATTTTCATAATTTTCATGTCAATGAAGTCATTAAGACAATTTTTGGGTCTCAATTCGACCCTAAAACGCATTAATAAAGTGGCTAAAAACAAGAAAAAATCCCTAAAACTTCAAGATTTCATTCCACAAAGGAAACTATTGGCACCTAGTTTGTTATGTGCATAAGTTATTTTGGTTAAAATAATATTTCATTTTCGTAGTTTTCATGTCAACAAAGCCATTAAGACACCTTTTGGGTCACGATTTGACCCTAAAATGCATTAACAAAGTGACAAAAAACAAGAAAAATCATTGAAACTTCAAGATTTTATTCCACACTTCAAACTTTTAGCATTAAAACACACATGACAAACACTCAATAATACAATAGTAAACAACACACATGACGACTACAAATCATTAAATAATAAAATAGTAATCAAATAAATTGGGGGGGGGGGTCTTCAAAACTCGATTCAAGGTTCATTGCTTCATCGATGTATTCATCTAAACCTCCAAATTCAAAGAGCTTGTAAGTCGTAGTTTAGGGTTTAGGATAGCAATAAGGTTTCTAATTGAGGTGATGTATTAGATTGTCTTAGTGCAGACTATATTTATAATATTTAATGACTTATCACATGCACTTAAAAAAGAACGACCAAGATACCACTGAAAAAATCAATGTCCTAAATAACACCAATTGCAACAATGCGCATTGAATGACCAAGATTCCACCAACAAAATCAACGGTCTAGATAACACAGATTGGAGAACACATGTTGAACAACCAAGATCCCACTGAATAAATTGTGTTATTGTTAAATTTTTTCTATAAATACAATGCATGTAGTGTCATCATATACACTTAGACACTCACTTTTTCACGTTCTCATATATATGTCTTTAACTTCTTCTTGACGTTAGTATCAAAGCTTAAACCATGAAATCTACAGTTGCTCCTCTTCTTTGGAAACAACACCTTCATAGATCTGGAGAAGTATGTATTTCATTTTGTTGAATTGAATGTTAATTATGCTATCATTTATAAATATTCATGTTGTTATTATTTTGATTTCTGCAAGTAACAGATGATGTAATCCAGTCATATGGTCATGCTATGCCTTCTCTATATCCCAAAATTAAATCTTTGTTGGTTCAAGCTAGGTTTTTAGATGTTGTAAAGCCCAGACATATTATAATCGATTGAGACTCTAATCACACACGTTTCATCTTCCAGTTGGTGAATGCACACAATCACTTTGGAAGATGTTGTTCTTTAATTGGGTTTACATGTTAATGGAAAATCAATTGCTAGCCCAACATTTATGATTGGAAGCAAATGTGCGCATAATATATAGGTGTTGTTCCCCCAAAGAATGTATTAATGGGATCAACACTGAAACTAAATGGTTAAAAAAAACATGTTGACTCTCCCAGCAGAACCCAGAACACAACAATTAGCAACCCATTGTAGGGCATACATTTTAGGTGTTGTTCACCTGATGTACATAGGTGTTGTTCACCTGATGTATCTACCTCTATTAGCAGATCTTGAATAGACTGGACGGTACAATCGGAGTTTACGCCATGTTTAGCATATTTGTACAAAGAAATATGTAGGGCAATTTATCCATCATCCAAAAAATGAAAGGATGTACAATGCTATTGTAGTCTTGGGCATGGTATTGCATGTCATTCATTCAACCAAGGGTCAAGCGTCTGTCGTCATATCCACTTACAACTAGATAAATAAAAATTTCTTACTCAAAAAAAGACCATTTTTAGTAATGTATTTGATACTCACATATTACATTTTACTAGATAGAGTGACAAAGGGCTACAATTTCCTGGAATCCCACATGGTGATGTGATAGACTATTGATCAAGATTCGATAGCATGTGTAAAGAGGAGATTGAACCATGTATTTTTGTTTTATTTATTCAAACATCAATTAAATTGTTTTATAAATTATTAATGCAAAATTTTTTCAGCTCCAATGAAAGCCTTATAAATTGTTTGAGTCATTTATGGTAAAACATGCATACAAGGATTCCAAAACGTATAGTGCTTGTGTCGCTTTAATTTGTTTCTCAGTGCTAGTATGACAACAAACTGACAAGGTCTTATTCCACTTTTGGACTTTGTCAGGACATACCAAATCCATTGCATAATCTTGACAAATTCCATCATACTAACATGAGAGGACACAATGACGCAAATTGGGTAGATGAGCATCAACGGTGGATTGCAATCTGAAAGGAAAGACGCAAATATATGTTAATCAACTAACCTATTCAAGGAAATCTTGAACATATGAATCATTACATGAACTGGTACCGAGAAAATTCAAAAGTTTGCTTAACACGGTTTGCAACTCATCTAAACATTGCCGCCACATTTTTCTCAGTTCCAGAGATGAAAACAAAACAACATCCTCCACCACAAAGTCCACCAGTTTTTGTCAGCATGCATGATGTAGGACTACAAATACCTCCTCAATCATATGAATTCACGCTATAACAACATCATCATGGAGATTATGGGTATAATCTACAGTTCTTTAGTGCTAGGGGAGAAGACTTTATGAGTAACCTCATACATATGCGTACATCCAAAGTATGTCTATACCTTTGTTTACATCCTTTCACCAAACTATTGTCGGCAATTCTTCAACCAATCCACCAAATATTAATCGGGCAAATTTGGTTAATTTAATTAATTCTTTATTATTATATCTGGCATATCATTTCCTTCTTGATTTCGTCTAGGAAAAGCAACCTATTGTTCCTGATGAATAACTTCAACCACAAGAACATGGACAAGTACATTAACAGCCAGCAAGAAACAAACAACCTCCTAGATGTGGAATTGGTGGACACAAATGACATTAATTTGTCCTTGTTAAATTATGTCCTACTATGATGATTGCCATTTTTCCCTTGTTAATTGATTGAACAATGAATAATGCATTAATTGATTGAGCACTGCATTTTTCTGAGACAAATTGACTGGACATTGCTTTTTTTGAGACAATTTGACCCACATTGCTTTTTCCTAGACGATTGGACCTCACATTGCTTGTTTCATGACAATGTGACTGAAAAATGCTTCTTACAAGATGATTTGACTTAACACTATTTTTTTTTCGAATTGCATAAACCAATCATAATTAATTAAGATGCAATCTAAATCATTTATATTATCTGTGCGATCTCAACTGTTGGTACGAGTCACGAGAGAACACTTGATCACTTAATATATATAGTAGTAGGAGTTAGATGCAACTCAAAACCTTTGTCTGAAACTCATCATATTGCTATAAATATGCATAATGTATCTATTTTTGTGTATTGCGATGGTGACATGATTCCATCATATGAAGGGATAGTGCTTGAATGTCCTAGTGATCCTAAAGTCATCACAATAAGTGAGGACATGCTGCTTGATGCCTTAAAGAAAATATTTTTTGATGCTAATGGAGGTTGCAGAATTTTGCTTTACGTAGGTGATGCTTATGTCGAATGTGACTGTATGGAGCTCAAATATGACGATGATGTGAGAAAAATGTTTTTCATCTATTCAGAATTTAGTACTAAAGGTCCGAGGAGTTGAATGTAACTTTTGGATGTTCTCCAAATTAAATCTTTGTCCTACTGTAAAGACCAAGCAAACCAAGAACGACTGATGTGATCATTGCTCTGATGTAGTGCTATTGTTACTTTTTTAGAATAAACTTACAATTCATCGTTGAAATTCTGCTGTTACTTTTTTTAAAAACATTTTCTACTTTAATTGTGTTAGTCCTAAAGGATTATGATGTTTATCTAAGCTTTTTTTTTCTTCTTCTTCTTTAATTATGCAAAATAGCACTACTTCCAAATTTTTTTAAAATGAAAATAAAATGAAAAAAATTTAAACTATTGTATGACTGAAATATAATTTTCCATCATCTTTTCATTTTCATTTCTTTAAAATGTTATAATCTTTCAATAAAAAATTAAAATTAATTTTATTGTTAATAAAATTTGCAATTAATCCACAATTTATATTTATTGGACTACACTAATATTCAATTGATAAAACATCATAAACATGAATAAAATAACAC
>PYAF01001002.1:23545-88008 GCA_007407185.1 Glycine tomentella
GACTATTTTTATGTAATTGATAAAACATCATAAACATGAATAAAATAACACAAAAAGTCACCTCCATGACTTATATATCTAAGCTTTCTTTATTTTTTTCGTCTTCTTTAATCTAGATAAACTTGATTTTATTTATTTTTCTTTAGCTACGTTTAGTTTCAAATTATGCCACTTATTTTAAATATTTCATTTAAGCATTAATTATTTTTTTAAAAAAATACTATTTGATAAAAATGAATTACAAGTGTTTTCTTTAAAATAAATTAATTTAAAATTAACTAACAACATATGCAAAATAAAATTATATTTTTATAAATTAATAAAAACAAAGAAAAAAGTTAAAACAAATAAAAAAACATAAAAAAATTAAGAAATCAGTTCTTGGAGAACCAATTTCGTAACTTTGTATTAAGAGAACAAATGAGTGTTTAGAAGTCGAGTCCTTAAGAACCAATTTCTCAATTACATAAAAATAGTCGATGAGAAATAGGTTTGGAGGAAACCGATTTCTCATATGTAATTTGTATCATTTGAGTAAATAATTTTTGGATGTATTATTTTGATAAATAATTATTCAATTTATATTATTTGGATAAAAAAGTCAAGTATTAAAATTTTAAACTCATCTCTCTTTTATACTTGTACCCGCCTTGGCTTTTGTGGAGACGAGGGAGGACAGGGGCAGACCCATTATTTTGTGACTGAGGGGCCAAAATCAATAAAATATATAAACATTAAAATTCATATAAAATATTTATATTTACTAAAATTATTTAAAAACATATAATAAAGAATATAATTTATAGAAGATATTAAACATATTTTTATAGACCCTAAACTACAAATATCAATAACCAATTTCATATTCCAGCAAAAAGTTTAATAAATTAAATTTATAATAAAAATTGGTATTTATGTTAATTATATTTTTCTTATGAAAATTCTTATTAATCATATTTCAAAAACCTATCAAATATGACTAAATTATGTAACTCACTAAATTATTTTTGAGGACAATAATAGCCAAAGACCATTAAAGAATAATTTACTTTCAAAAAGTTAAAAAATTGAAGAATAAAAATATTTGTTGAAACAAAGACTATAACTTTAAAAGCAAATGATGACAAACCTTTACGATAACTTGATATATTTTGTTTTACTAAGATTTACATAGCATGCGGGTCTAGATATGTTCACTAGGATCGAAAGATGGATGTTTCTTGATATTTTTCAAAATTTAAGTTCTCAATCTTATTTATAGTATTTGTAAAGTTTGATTCATTGATAAAGATTAATAAAATTATTTGGTTACAAATTAACAATTATTTATAACTGTCAAAGTAGTAGTAGTAATAATAATAATAATAATAATAATAATAATAATAATAATAATAATAATAATAATAATAATAATAAAATATTATAAAAATAAAAACTATTTAAAAGATAAAAATGAATACTCAAAAATTTATCTAGAAAAAACAAAAATACAATTTTCTCTACAATAAATATTAGAAAATAATAGAATATTTTATTACTACTTAAATAATATTATTTACGTACTTAAATTTCCAAGCAAAATAATTACCTAATATTATATTTTTAATTATCTAATATAAAAAAATTAATTTGAAAAAGTCAAGGGGACATTCCCCCCCCCCCCTCAGTTTGCTGTAGGTCTGCCCCTGAACAGGGGGGGGGGGTCAAACCCGTACCACACCCGACCGGTTCCGTGCCATCCCTAACTGCATATGATAATCTACCTTGACACATTTATATAATTACTCGGTCTGGCCAAAATGTTTGTCATTTAGGTTAATGCATTTTTGTCCTATAATTTTTTTTATAAATAACATAATTTTAAATCGCAACTCGTTATTATTACGAAAAATATTTTTCTTATCGCCAAAGTAAAGGATATTATATATTGATAGAAGGTACCGGTGGTACCAAGCAAAATACAAAGAGTATAAAGTCTTTAGCCCTACAAAATAAATAGACACCCTCATGGTTACAAGATATCTATTACGAAACATATGAATATTTAATACTAAATATAACTAATGCATAACTGTAATTGGATTTCAGTTCATCAAAATTATAAGACGAATGTTACCACCATTCTCTAACTAATATATTTCCTTTATTATTGATAAAATATTATGAAATCATTTGTGAAATTTATTGAAAGAAATTACTTAGCAGTAAAAAAGGGTTTTGCACAAAAAGCATGCACGTAAAGGTAAATAGTTACGCATAATGCATGATTAATTTATGTTAAATATCTCTGTCTTTCTTTTTCTTTTAATTTTTAAATAATAAAAAGGAAAGTATCATATTTTATTATTGATTTCGTAGTAACTTAAATTTTTCGTAACAGAAGTTTTAAATATTACGAAAGAAATTCGACCAAACTTAATTTGTATCAACCATGCACCTTAATTTTTTTATCAAATGCCAAATTAATTATATATTTTTTTAAATTAAAATTATTCAATAAAATAGTGTCACATCTTACTGCGATTTTTAATACAAAAGAGTGTCATACTACTATTATTTAGCAAAACTTTTTTTAAAAAATAAATAGCATTACTCTTTAGTACTTGTTATTAAAATAAGGATTGTGACTTGTATAGTTTCTTAAGTCTTTGATGAATTTCAATAAATAATTAAGTGTGTGTCGCTAATCACAATTGTCAACCTATAATATTTGCATTTTCAATTATCATGAAGTCTTAATATAGTTAACTAAATGTAATTTATGATCAGTTTCAAAATTGTAGTTCTTTTATCTACCATCCCTATTTTTTCTTAAAACCCTAGCTAGCTCCATCATATGCATGGTTGAACAACTATCACTTAAAATACATAGCGGAGAATAAAAAAAATCTTCGAGTGCGTGTGGTTGGTAATTTTCAAACATGTTCACTGTATTTCTAAACACAATCATATCAGATCCGATTACATATATACCATAAAAAACGGGAAAGGTTTGTCATGGAGTCTAAACAACAACACTATCTTTTCTCACTACTTCATATATAAGCTAATTCATTAGCACCATTCAACCAGTTAAACCTTTTTTTATTATTATTATTGGTACAATCAGTTAAACAACCCCTTAAAATATTGTTAACATTTATTGTATAAACTTCATTTTGTAACACTTATGATGGCAGAATCAAAGAGAATATACCACATTCATGACGGAATGAAAAGAATGAGGAGGAAACTGGAAACACATGGATGCCACATAGACAAATAAGGAACTAAATAACTGTAACGTGTTTCGGTTTTCATCCACGCTCTTCCACCTTCTCACCCTCTCTGCTGCATAGACAAACACATAGATGCCACATTTCAGGCACGCGTTTATAAATTATCTAAGTGCGAAAATTATTTTATGACGATGGATAGTGACCCTGGTGTAATTCGTTCACTTATTTAATACCTAAACTCTTACTTGAAAGATGAAGTCAATTATATTTAATACCTAAACCCTTACTTGAACGATGAAGCTATATTTAAAAAAAGAATCTTTTATTGATTTTTCAGCAGCCACTTATTATTTATCCAAATATATAAACATGTATGATTACGTAATGGATGATGACTCGCGTATATATATTCACAAGTCGAGATCATGATCGCATTATCTAATTAATTTGTTAATTGTTCCTAACAAATCTTCACCATCATCATGGTTGCTTTGTTTTCCCCTCCAGTTTTCTCAACCAAGGGATGGCTCTTAGAAGAGGAGCCATTAAGCTATGATGTGTCCTCAGAGTACTCATTTCCCTATCAATTTTATTCACCACAGACACAGATTGAACTTGAAATTGAAAGATCCACTGCTCCATCCCCTGAAGACCCTGCCATGGTCAAAAAGCTTAGCCACAACGCTAGTGAACGTGATCGCCGCAAGAAGGTCAATCACTTGGTTTCTTCACTTCGTTCACTTCTTCCAGTGGCTTATCAAACGGTACTTTATGTGCCTTCTTTTTATCTTTCTCCCTTTCATCCTTTTTTTAAAAAAATTGGTATAGCCATAATCTGTTGTAGGAACCAATTTCAAGAAATTAAGATTAATAGGTTTCCATAGCTTCCATGATCGAGATTTCTATGATATATAATTGTCAACTGAGATGTTTATTTAATTCACAAAAACAAATACTCCATCTATTCCAAAATATGATCGGTCATTAAGAAACAATTTTACAAAAAATATTCTTATTCTGTTTCTTAATTTCAATAAATAATTTAGTATTAAGTCTTGGAAGATAATAATATTTGTTAGAATCAATTGACATAAATAATAATAATAATTTATATCCCTTAATCTAGTAATAAAAAAAATATTTTTAGAGAATAAAATTATAATAAATATTTTATTATCTAATTCATAACTTGATAATATTAAATAATATTGATTTTTTATTTAATGCAAAAACATCAATAAATTTGAGACTGAAATAGTATTTTTTTTTCTGCAGGAAGGGAGTATATAATTAGAAAATACTAACTACAACAGAAATATAGACCATCTTTCTTAGCTTCACATAATTTTATATACAAAATATGTTCTAGTACCTGTTTCTATTTCCATTTCCTATGCATTTAAGAGTCCGGTTAATATTATAAACACTGACGATAACAAATATACCATAAACAGCAACAAAATCATACTAACAAAAAGCAAATGATACTTCACCTATTAAATTGCCATAAATAGTTATCTCATTCCATGCTAATTATATATTGTTGTTGCAGAAAAAAATGAGCATTCCGACTACAGTTTCGCGAGTCATAAAATACATACCCGAGTTACAACAGCAAGTGCAAGCACTATCTAAGAAAAAAGAGGATCTTTTGTGCAGAATTTCTCGGCAATTGCAAGGAGATGCAGTGAACAAAGAATCTCAAAGGAGAATTTCCCACCACAACTCTGATTTTGTTGTTTCAACAAGTAGGCTCAACGATTGTGAAGCTGTTGTTCACATTTCCTCTTATGAGACTCACAAGGCTCCACTATCCGAGATCTTGCAATGTTTAGAAAATAATGGCCTTCTTCTGCTAAATGCTTCTTCCTCTGAAACCTTTGGAGGAAGGGTCTTCTACAACTTGCATTTCCAGGTATGTTTTATGATTATTGTTTTTTGGTTTATTGTTAATCTCCAGTTTTTCACTATATTTCTTACATAAAACCTTTTAAAAGAAAAACTTTCATTTCAATTCATATATTATTTTAAAAGTTTAAGATAACATTAATTATTAGGTTTTTAATTATATCCTTATTTTTATTCTTATCAAGAAACAAATAAAAAAGAAATGACGGTGTATAAATGTTATTGAAGTAATAAGACAGAAAAAGGACATTTAACAAAAGGACAATGCTAATGTTAATTAATGTCCTATGACATTGGTTAATGATTAAAAATGCATGAAAAAACTACAAGAAAATATAATATTTGAATTTGAGAACTAATGTAGTACTGGTGTTTCTGCAGGTGGAAAAAACTCAGAGATTAGACTCCGAGATTCTAACTGAGAAGCTTTTGTCAATATATGAGAAGCAGAGGATTTTCTAATCAAACTAAAGTTGACCCTAATTATGTTGATCAAACCATCTTAAGTGCTCTGATGTTAAATTTTAGGAGTTAAAGAAAAGAATGTTGAATAAACATATATAATTGTCTTCACGACTCATGATACTCGTGACAAAAGACATGCTCAGCAACAACTTGAGGAACATTAACAACTGGCTCCTTAATGTTGGTGCATCAGCAAGCACTGCAACAACCTTTCTGGTCTTTGTCATGCTCTGTGAGCAAAGGCAGTGGTCGTGCTCACCCATGTCTAGATGCACTACGGACATCGGTGACATCAATCGCTCTTTGATGTGAACTCTCGTCCACTCTACAACCACCAATTATCATAGGTGAAGTCATTTTATGCATGAAAGTTCAACAATATGATGTTAGGCCGATTTTATTTAATGTAATTGTGTGTAGGGGTGTTCATCAACCGATCCAAACCGATACAAATCGCGGTGATTGAACTGAAAAATCGAAAACTGAAATAACCGAAAACCGAAAAACCAGAAACCGAAAAAGACCGAAAATTTTTACCGGATTGGATCGGTTTTCGGATTGGCAGGTGAAAACCGATCCAATCGAAACCAATCTAATTGTAAACCATATCTTATCCTTTATCTACTTGGGCCTATTCCCTATCATAGCCTAAAAATCAAAAATCCAATTCAATGCTCCTTATTTTGTCCAATGAACGTGTTTGTTTAATGAAAATTAGAAAATGATGTTTGTTTTTGTCTAATGAATATGTTTGTTTATGTTAGATACTCCTTATTTTGATAAAAATAAGTCTCATAAGTTTTATTTTTAGACTTCTTAAAAAATCAAAAATCGATCCAATCCAAACAAAAAAAATTGGATTGGATTGGATCGGATTTGAAAAAAGTTTCAAACCGAATGGATGATCAAATGACCAAACCGAAAGAATTGGATCGGATGATTTTTTACTTCAAAACCGATCCAATCCAGACCGCGAACATCCCTAATTGTGTGTAATAAAATACATATAAATGTAAATACACTTAATATAATTTTTTTGTTTCCTATAATTTATTGAAAGATCTAACATTAAACCTAACATTTATTTAAGATGTCATAAAAAATGATTTAATTAATTTAAATGTAATAAATAAAAGAAATAAATTTAGATAAAATTGAGAATTTTTAAAAATAGAGGTATCAAATATATATTTTTATAATAGAGTGATCAAAATTATAGATGAAACAAAATAAAAGAGATCAAAGTTGTATTTAAGCAAATTTTTTAAAAAGGTGGGGTTGAACTTAGCGATTCATGACGTTAGAATAGCAAATACTTCAACTACAATACAAATGAGCTCATTACCTTGTTGGTAAATATGTCTCTCAACCTTTTCGTGATACCATTTACCTTGGAGGGTCTATTCCTACTAGTGACTAACTCAAGTTGTTAGCCCTTTAAAAAAAAAAAAAAAAACTCAAGTTCTTATAGACCTACGAGCCTAATTGATCGGTGGCTTGCATCACACTTATGTCATCTTGTTCTCAAAAGTCCAAGGTAGTTTTACTTGATATGGTGATTCATAATAGGCTACAAAAGGCGATTTAATATTTAGGTAAGAGCTGTTTTAATTTTACTAGTTATGAAGGATCGAAATGAGGGAATGTTGAATGCCTTTTCGTACATTTTTTAGGTCAAAACATGACTAAATTTGCTTAGAATTAATGTACAATATTGTTGTGGATTGTTTATTTTTTTATGTGGGAAGGAGAAAACATAGAGATATTCTCAATATTATCTAGTAGGGGTACTTTCAATAGAAACTCACAAAGAAGACTACTGCACAAGCGTAAATCGTAAGCAATTTTACTCAATCATAACTACTCAATTAGTCTTTAGACACAAGGAAATTTCCTTGCGGGGGGTTGTTTCCACCAAGAGGAATTTTAGTATTATTAAGGAGAATCAAAATTACATGATGTGGATAAAAGTTAACTCTGAATCCTTGATCACTTGTATTAATCAACATTGGTAAGACTTTTTTCTCCGTTATGTTTTAGTGTGTATAAGATTATTAAACTTGAGAGTCTATAATTCCTGGGAGTTCCATAAATTCGACTCGTAAATTCATAAATGTTTACTTCATATAAAATAATAACAAAATACCTATAAATAATATACCAACTAAACATTTCAACAACATAATAAACCATAAATTTTACCATACTTCATAGTAATGCATCACTACTAGATAATAATTTGTGGAGGTAATAATAGTGGTAGAACATTCCTATCGAGGGTTTGATGTTAGAGAACGAGAGTTTGATGTTATTAGATGTGAAAGTTCTTTAATTCAGGAACAACACACCAAATGGAGGTAGATAGAATCCTAAACGTACAAAAAACAACTAAAAACAATTTACAATTTTTGTATAATTTTTTAAACTTGTTGACTTGGTCACAAACTCGAGAGTCTATCGAGTTTATTCCAAGTCTACTAAAAATAGAGTTTACATAGAGTCAATTCACAAATGATAAGTGAACTCATAAACTTATAAGAGTTAGAAAGTTAACTCAAAAGTTTGATGATCATGAGTGCGTATATGAACTAATTTTTTAAAAATCCTCATAGAAACTAAAATGAAAAACAAAAAATGTGTTATGTACAAAGATTAAATTAAGAAAAATGATTAACGTTTTCTCAAATATATATATATATAAACAAAACCAAAATTTCATTAGCCCTACTACGTACACACGATCCTAAACTTTTGTCTGACAGTTGTAATATGAGATTAAAAAAAAGGAACCATCTCCAACCCCTTTTTGGTTATGGGATCATTTACATTTTTTATTATCGAATAAGAAAAACATAGTAGTATATCGTTAATCTAAGATACTAAAAGATTTTCAGTATTTAAATGGATCAAAGTAAAGAAAGGTTGTGAGTTTGAATTTTCAACTAAAAAATTAATAATTAACGATTAATATTTATTGATAAAATTAAAAAATCAATAATTAATCACTAATATTTATTGATATAAAGAAAGTGAATGATTATAAAAAGAAGAAAGTAGATCGACAAAGACATGTACATACGGACGTGGGAATAACTTGTACTTAATACAGTCATCTTGGTTAAACGAAGTATATTGTTACTAACTTCAAAACTGCTTTATCTAGAATGTTAGTAATATTATTATTTATTATCATGTACTACCTAATATAACTGACTGATATAATACAACTCTACTGGGTCTTTCATGCATCATCATATTTTGCTATGTACGCTAAAATTTAAAATTCCAAGCTTTAAATAATAAACATGTGCAAACCATAGGCAGGGAAGCCAAAGGCTTGTGTATAGCATGCATCGGCACGTGCAATTCGAAGAAAACAAATCGGTTTGCCTACAAGTGCCTGCTTATGACATATTCATATAATTACTTGGTGTGGCCAAAATGTTTGTCATTTAGGTTAATGCATTTTTATCCTATAAACTTTTATGTATAACATGATTTTAAATCGCAACACGTTATTATTATTACAAAAAATATATGGATATTTAATAGAAAATATATAACTTATACACTGTAATTGGATTGAATTTCACCAAGCAATGGAAGTTCGTATACACTTACCCAGTTACCCGCACTTGTTTTCTTCGCTTTTCTTTCTCATTTGAATGCCATCAAACAGAACACAAATGTAATTTGTGATTACTTTTAAATTAAAATTGGTGTTGTTACTTTAAGCCTTTATATATACCAATACATCCCTTTTTTCTTACAATCCTAGCTCCATCATTTGCATCGTTGACCATCTTTTTACTTAAAATACATATAGCAGAACCTAATTAAGGAGACCTTCCACTGCAGTGATTTTAAAATACTGTCCGTAACATTAAGGTATTTTTTGCAATCGCTTCACGATCACAATTATAGTTACATCACCCGCAATTTCTCACAATTATCAGTAATGTAAATGTTTCATAGTTCATTGCAACCGCAGTTTAAAATAATGCAGGGCACAGTCACCTGAATATATACGGAAGTGTGTATGAATTTTCAAAGTGGTTCACTATATTTGTAAACACAATCAGATCGGTTGATATAAAAGATAAAACATGTGGAAAAGGGAGAAAAATAAGAGTCGCAACCAAAACATGTTAATGTAATCAGCGAGATAATCTATATCTCAAATAATTTTAGAAAATGCTTATGAAAGG
Source organism: Glycine tomentella (assembly GCA_007407185.1). Classification (NCBI taxonomy): domain Eukaryota; kingdom Viridiplantae; phylum Streptophyta; class Magnoliopsida; order Fabales; family Fabaceae; genus Glycine; species Glycine tomentella. The sequence continues at coordinate 33,345 of PYAF01001002.1, forward strand.
TTAGAATATTGGGGTGGATGACATGTGATACTAATTAAAGGCTATAATTTGTTTCTTTTTCTTCTGCAAGCGTTCTTTTGTAACAAGGACGAGGCAGTAAATGCATTTAATTTGTGGCTTCTCTGCGAGAAATTAACTAATAACCAGCTAGGTTTGTCATGGATTATATTCAAAAGATACCCTATATGGCTATATATCTTTTCTCACTACTACATATATGTATGATTATTGCCTTATTGGCACCATTTAATCAGCTACAATTGTTAAAATATTGTTAAGAAATTTAGCAATAAACTTCATTTTGTAACACTAATGTCGTGGCAGCATCGCAGAGAATATACCAATATACCATACTCCACACATTCATGAAATAAAAAGGGATGCCACATAGACAAATAAAGAACTAGAGAAATGTATCGTGTTTAGGTTTTTCATCCACACGCTCTCCCACCTTCTCACCCTCTCTGCTACATAGACAAACACGAAAATGCCACATTTCAGACACGCGTTAGCATGTGCACCTATATAGTTCTCTAGAACCAAAATTATTTTATGATGATGGATAGTGATCCTGCAATTATTATATTCTTAACTCCTACTTGAAAGATGAATTTATATTTTTGAATATTCCAAGTGACGAGGAGAAACAATAATACTTTATTATTGATTTTTTATCAGCCACTTATTATTTGTTCAAATATATAAACATTGTATGATTACGTAAAAGGATATAATGACTTGCGTATATATATTCTTATTCACAAGTCGAGATCATCATAGCATTATCTAAGTAATTTGTTAACTGCTCCTAAGTCCTAATTAACAAATCTTCATCATCATGGTTGCTTTGTTTTCCCCTCCGGTGTTCTCAACCAAGGGATGGTTCTTAGAAGAAGAGCCATTAATCTATGATGTGTCTTCAGAGTACTCATTTCCCTATCAATTTTTTGCACCACAGACACAGATTGAACTTGAAATAGAAAGGTCCTCTGCACCATCCCCTGAAGACCCCGCCATGGTCAAAAAGCTTAGCCACAACGCTAGTGAACGTGATCGCCGCAAGAAGGTTAATGACTTGGTTTCTTCACTTCGTTCACTTCTCCCTGTGCCAGATCAAACGGTACTTTATATCCCTACCCTCTCTCTCTCTCAATAATTTGTCCTTTTTTTTTAATTCTTAGCCATAATATTTTGTAGGAACCAATTTCAAGAAATTAAGATGTATGGGTACCCTTAATTAGCTTCCATGATGGTTTATAAGACATAATTGTCAACTATGTATGTTTACTCAATTCATTTTTTTAACGGATGTTTATTCACTTCATAACAAACACTGGAACTGGATTTGCTTGTTTCACATTTGATCCTTTATACAAGTGCAAGTTTAAGGGATAGGTTTATTTTTTATTGTGGAAGAAACTCGTATAGCTAGAAATTACTTATTAATTAGATGGTATTATTGTTCTGTGTTTTATTTTTATTTTTATGTTTATAAGAATATTAACAAAAGAAATTATAAAGAAAAAACAATCACCATTTCTTCACAATATTTTTTAAAAAAGAAAAACAAATACAAAATAGATAGCCCTTTTATTATTACAAACAAATTAATACATATCAACCACAAAACTATAACAAAAAGTGAATGAAACTACATAGCTATTTCATCAATAGAGATCTCATTACATATTAATTAATGTTGTTGCAGAAAAAAATGAGCATTCCAGCTACAGTTTCGCGAGTTTTAAAATACATACCCGAGTTACAACATCAAGTGCAAGCACTATCTAAGAAAAAAGAGGAGCTTCTGTGCAGAATTTCAAAAAATCTCAAAGGAGATTCAGTGAACGAAGAATCTCAAAGGAGAATTTCCCACCACAATTCTGATTTTGTTGTTTCAACAAGTAGGCTCAACGATTGTGAAGCTGTTGTTCACATTTCCTCTTATGAGGCTCACAAGGCTCCACTACCCGAGATCTTGCAATGTTTAGAAAATAATGGCCTTTATTTGCTAAATGCTTCTTCCTCTGAAACTTTTGGAGGAAGGGTCTTCTACAACTTGCATTTCCAGGTATCTTTTATGGTATTCCTTTTTATTCTTTTTATGCTTTTTGCTTATTGAAGTAGTCAAAATTTTACTCTCTAGCTTGTTCTTACATAGCCTTTTATAAGAAAAAGTTTCATTTCAATTAATCGGTTATTTTTAAAGTTTAAGATAACATTAATTATTAGGTTTTTAATTATATACTTTTATTATCAGAAAAAAATTGTGTGTATGAAATGTTATTGAAGTAATAAGACCGAAAAAGGACATTTAACAAAAGGATAATGCTAATGCTAATTAATGCCCTATGGCATTGGTTAATGATTAAAAATACAAAAAATTATAAGAAAATATAACATTTAGAATAATTAGTACTATATATATAATTTGAGAACTAATGATGTACTGCTGTTTCTGCAGGTGGAAAAAACTCATAGATTAGAGTCCGAAATTCTAACTGAGAAGCTTTTGTCAATATATGAGAAGCAAATGATTTTCTAACCAAACGATCTTAAGGGCTCTGATGTTAAATTTGACACCTAAAAAAGTCTTCACATAATTGTCATGTATGAATGGCAAGTTCAGAAATCAGAATGGAGTGATCACATAACATGCCCCGCTTCTATATATATATGATTTGGTAAAAAAGCAAGTGGAAGGACAGTACATGGATTAGGAGTTAAAGAAAAGAATGTTGTATAAACTTAAATGTTACAATCTGCCTCACCTAGCAAAGTGCTATTAATTTTGTCTCTTTCCTTTTATTACAAAGAGTAGGCAGATAATTTTAGAGTTCAGTTCTCAGTTTTCTAAATTTGACTTATATCATGGTAGATATATAATATGATTTTTTTAATCTCATCTCCTTAATTAATGCCATGATTTAACCTTATAAAATAATAAGATCTTCTTATCAATAAAGGTAAAACTGTGATAGTTTATTTATATCACAATGCTTTATATGACAATTTTTATAATAAAATTTTAATTAAAAAAATTCTCTCAAAATTTTTCCTTTTAATTCTTACCTATATATATACACACACACATATATATATATATATATATATATATTGCGTGAAAAAATTCTATTTTATTTTGTCCTATGAATTTATATTATTCTGGAAGTAAGTTTATAATAATAGTAATAATAATAATAATTAAAGGATATTTTTGGAGAGAAAATGTGAAAGGGGTATATTTATAATAAGTGGAGGTATATATTACCAATCGCCTTTTTTTTAAACTTATAATAAAATAAATAATAGGATTACTTGCTTGGGCTTGGCCCGGAAACAGAGATAGAGAGTTTCTTGCCTTGGGCTCAATTTTGAACGTTACCTGGCGGATGTCTAGGTTTTCGTTTGTCAAATTATGTTTTTAGGCTTTTTTTTTTCCTGAAAGAAATACGTTTTTAGTTTTTTTTTTTTCTGTAAGAAATATGTTTTTAGGCTATTCACAAAAAAATAGATATTTTGGAGAAAAAAAGAAAGAAAAGAAAAGCTTGGCTCTTGTAACTCTTGCGACATTGTAATGGGATTCCATTGTAGCAGAATTGATTAATTTAACTGCCTCGCCTTTCGTTTTCTGATGAAAATACAACATTATTTTAGATATATACTGCTCTTCAAAAAAGTAAAATAAAATTGAACATATACTGGATTGAAACCTGTAAAAAGTGGTTTTTTTTTTTCAATAAAAAAGACTCAAACTTTTGTATCAAATGTCCATGCAAGATCCATTGAGAAGGAGGGAAGAGAGAAATAAATAAATAAATAAGTAAAGAAAGAAAGTTATGAGTGTAATAAATAGTGTGTAATGAGAAAATAAGTGGAAAATAAAAAGAAAACATGATAGAAATGAGATAAGAAAGAAAGTGGGTGTATGTTTATAATAAGTTTTGGTTTATATATATAAAAAAATTGAAATGTTATTCATTATTAAAAAGATTACTTTCCTCTTTTACTTTTTTATTTTTCACATTAATTATTTTATCATATTTATATTTCAAACTATTATTGAATTAACACATTTTTTTCATTTACCTTATTCGGTTAATATCATGAACATATTGATCGTAATTCACTTCTAAATAGTAAAAATGACGTTAAATATATATTAAATGGGATGAAATTTAAAAAATATATTGACATATCATTATTTAAGCATTGAGCAAGTAATATCTTAATTTTTTTGTCACAATGATATTGATGTACTTTGCTGATGATTAATATTTTTTGTCAAAAAATTGGACTAGTTACCTTTAATTAGATCTTTATTTTTAATCATGTGTTTTTTCATTGTAAGAGTCAAACCCGAAATCTTATTTTAAAAAATCGAGTTCGGTATTACTTGTTGGTAAAAAAATATATCTTAATATAGTAATTGAGTAAACTACCATAGAGCGCTAACATTAATTGGGTAGGGTTTTTTTATTTTAATTAGTGATTTTTAGTTAAAATTTTAAATATATACTTGTATTAAATATTTTAAAAAATCGTTGATAATAGTTTAACTTATCTTGAGGAGGAATATCTCCCATAAAGATATTTGTGGTTTAAAAAAAATAATTAAGTAAACCACATAATGAGAAAAATAATAAAAACTTAATAATTAAAATATCTTTTTTATATTAAAAAAACCTGTGCTAAATATGAATAATAACTAATGAGTAAAGAGAAAGACTAGCAACATATTTTCTAATGCACTATTTATCACACTCTTTATAATTAAAAAAATGTTTGAAATCACAAATGTTTTGTGAGTCTCATCACTTATTTAAGAAAATAAAAAGTTAAGATATTGTTTTCTGATTTATAATATAGACATAAATTAAAAAAATATGTGTCAAACAAATTATTGAAAAGACCAAAACAAAGAAAGTTTATTATGTTTATCATTTATTTATTTTTAAAAATAAAAATACGTATGAAATATTTATAAAGTATTGGTAAATGATATTATTTTGTGGGTTTGAATTAATTGTTTCAATTCCTTAAAAAAATATTTATAATAACTATTAAAAAAAATGTTAAAACAACAACCATGAACCATGTTCTAAAAACAACAACTCTATATTATTTTATGTACACTTACTCGGAAAACCTCTTTAGGGAGTGTGTTTCAAATAATTGATTAACATTTGAGTTGAGAGGAAATACTATAGAAATTGAACCTCTATAAATTAAATTAAGTTGACAATGAAAACATCCTTCTAAATCACACAAATGACACGATGCACAATCGAGGGAGAGGCACGAAGGCCATTTCAGTAGACAGAAGAGAAGAGAGGCATTAATGTCATGATGTGATAAGTTGTTTTTGACATTTGACATTTGAGTACAAATTGTACAATAATAATACTTGTACTAGCTTGTGTTTCTGTCCCAAGGAATTGCTTATAGTCAGACGTTCAGAAAGATGCATTGCATATTGCGCAGAAAATGTCTACGTACGAGATAGCACTGACGTTGAATGATTGCTCTTTTTACTATTATTAATTTTCTAACGTCTCTGCCGGGATTTATACAACTACATTACCCTGTACGTGCTTGGCTAATAAAAAATCAAGAGAAAGAAAATAAAAATAAAAATTTCATCATTTTAATTATTAGAAAAAAACTAAAAAACAAATTGAGACCACAATTTTTTAAGAAGATATCACAGATTTTATCCTATATTTGTCTTTTTTTAAAATATTAGAGTATTATATTTGCATTTTAGGAAATTGAATTTTAACCTGACTCAATTGGAAGTTTTTTTCATTCGTTATAAAATTGAATCTAAATATATAATTATAAAATCATTATTATTTGAATTTTGTAGTTTTTTATCATTATAGTTCAGTGTTTGTATGCGTTACATTACATAACAATTTTTTAGAATTTTTTTTTTTAAGAAACAAAACCTTCTAACAAAATAATTCGCACAAATCTTTTTATGGTAGCACCGAGGCTTCCTTCTGATCGGTGGCAGTGGAGTGTAATTTTGGCTCAATTGTAGCCAGTCAATCAGTCATCCATTGAAAAGATGTTCTATTTGCAAACTATTTGTGATCACCCGCTGGCCAAATGAGTAAATTGATTAAGCTCATTTAATTTAATTTTAAATATATAGTAGAGGCTTAGGTCATCAATTTTAGTGGTTCAAATGAATAATCAACCTATGTTAAATATCATTTGATATCATTACCCAATCAACAAATAGAAAAAATAATATTGTGTCATTATATATATTAATTGTCACATAATCCAATATAATTAGCAATCAATCTATGTCAATTAATAAGTTGTTGGTGAAAGTAATATTAAATTTGATATTTTTAAATAATATTTCAAATTCAAAAATTTTCAATGAAAAAATATATAGTTGCAAAAGAAAATTTCACTTAAATGATCAATCAAATTTTTAATAAAAATTAATTATAAATAAAATTGGAAGATGTTTTATACCAATATTACGATAAAAAAACAAATTATATGAAATATTATTTATACTCGCTCAACAAAATCCAATCACCAAAAACCATTTACATTGCAACAAAACCATTTACAGCTAGTCTTTTCTTTGCCTTTTCTTTCTGTCATTGTATTTCTACAGCATAAAAAAATAAAAAAAAATAAAAAAAAAAAACTCAATCACCAAACATGAAAATTGTCGTTACAATAATCAGCCTATGGCATAACATTCCTCCTACACTTTTGCACCATCTTCATGTAAAGCAACTACATGTTAATAACAATGCCACAAATGCTCATTTTTAAATTTTTTTTTATAAAATATAATAATTTAAATTAAAAATGTGTCACATTAATGGATTGGGATATGGGTTCAACACTGAAACGTAGATATTCAACTCAAAGAATAGTGAGACTTATTAGGTTAATTAGATTAGGTTCTACTTGAACAATCCAAAACTACACCAAACCAAAGTTTTATGATTGAATTGGATCATTTTGAATTCTTGAGTACATGTAATCATGAACACTCCTAACTAGGGACTTGTCATTGCTAGCGGCAAGTTGTTCCAAGTGCTGCCATGTATTAGTTTGATGACTTTTCTTTTTCTTTTCGAAACTTGCCATCAATAATTGTTAGTTAAACATGTGTGCTTATTTAATTGGGAAGAGTTAACAATTGTGTTAGTGCATATTTAATTATTTTCTTTTTGAAACTTGTCATTAGTCTTTGAATGTGTTAGAGCATCTTTAGTGGTAGATCCCAAATTGGGATCTTAGATCACTTTTTGATGGACCCCATATCGTCATATAGGATTGAAGATCTTTTAAGATCTGTAACATTTTTCCTTTATTGGTAGATCCCAAATTGAGATCTTAGATAATTTTAATGGGTCTCACATGGACTCCACTTTTAAATATTTAAAATTTAATTAAATTAATTAAGTAATTAATTTTAATTAATAAAACATGAAAAAAATATATGAATATTAATAAAGCATATAATTAATTTTAAGTAATTAATTTTAACTTTTAATTTCATTTTTTTTTATTTTTTTCGTCTTGTCACATAAATTTTTTTTTTTTAATTTCGTGCAGATCTTCAAGGTTCTTGTGGAAGATCTGGATCTTCACGTGGAGATCTGTTTTTTCTCTTTATTGGTGGATCTTGGAGAAGAGAGATCTTCATCTTAAGATCCTTCCCCAAGATCCCCCACTAAAGTTGCTCTTATACATGTGACGAATTTTAATGGGGACTTAGAGGCCATGTGAGCTCCTAGTCCAATTTTCAAAAAAGAAAAAAAAATTGGTGACCTGATCAAAAGTCGTTAGTTAATTTAGTGTAATATGGTGGATCCACGTTCAGTGATACCGTAATAATTGTCCCTACAAGATATTTTATTTTACTTGAATATATTCCATAATTTTATGCCCCTTAAAAAATATTGATAAAGAATAAATTGGTATTAATGTTATCACTTTATCTTTTAAATTGTTATACATAAAGTGAAATTATAAGCATGAACGTTTAATTTTTTTTCGTCATGACATAATACATTTTATAAAAGCTTGAAATATTTTTTCTATGACAATATTATAAATTATTTTTTTACCCTCATTAAAGATATAATTCATGGATTTTCCATCAGCTTAGTGTATTGACCTAATTCAAAATCATTTAAGAGTGAAAGTATAATCTATCCAACGCTTAGGTCAAAAGTTATATATACTTTTGACCGTATCAACCTGAATTTTGATTTTTCGAGGATGGTTTTTCATTTATAGTCTAACCATTATTCTAAGACCATCGGATGCACATCTTGCATGAGTGGTTGCTCTGGAGTTGGGCAACATGGCCTGGATATAAGGTGTTTGGAGCTCAGTTAGTGTACTTATCAAAATATGGAGGTACTGTACATCATAGTGAACATGACTAAGATAGGTTCCAGATTTCGTAAGTTGAACAATGGGCTCCTTTTGTTAGGAGGACAGGAGGAGAACTTGCAAAACAAATCAGTCTGACACTCAAATAAGTACGTGAGTTAGTGGAGAATGAGTAAATGAAAAGGGTGAGATGGAACCTGATACTTATAGAGTGGAGTAGGAGCTACGGGTCCTTGTTTGATAGAGTTGTTATAGTGAATAATAACTATTACAGATAATTACTTGCTTGTAGATAATAACTAATAGATAAACTTTGACTTATAGATAATATATAACTTGTAGATAATATGGTGGATTGTAAATAATTTAATGTTTATAGATAATTAAGTATTTATCACTTGATAAAGAGGCTGTAACATTATCATTGATATTCAAATAGTGAGGTGTTGTAGACAATCTGTCTCGCAGTAGTCCGACCGCTAAGGATAGGATATTTGTGCTCTTATGTCAAGGCTGACATAAAGGGTTGACGTACGTATTGAGACGTCATGTCACTTACTACATGTAATTTGTGAACTCTAGATAATACAATTAGTAACCGAGCCAACAAGCAAAAGAATAATCTAAAAATCGATTTTTCGACCGTTGAAATATATAATCCCTTAATCTTAAGTGCATAATCCTAAGAAACTTTACTTTAAAGTCATTAGATTAATTTCAAAATCAGTAATAATCAGTCTTATTTTAAATTTATATATCCCACGATAAACAATCAATCCCTCTCATAAATTTCGCTATACTTCCAACATTCCTAATAGAATTTGATCTAAGACCTTCAAATTGGATTGCTTCCAAACCTAACTATTGTGGTGTCCCGTATATAAAGATATTTCCTACTTTAAGAGATACTTAGGAAGAAATTGTTTAACGTAACTTTGCTTTACCGCCTATTATATTCTCCTAAACGTTGAATTAATGCAGAGAAATAGTGCAAATGTAACTTCACTAATATACCTTTTCATCCACATTCACTGCATAGATACTACATCTAGTGAAAGGCAGCAAACACAGTTTCCGAATGACCAATATTTTGTATTCCATATTCAAGAATTCAGTGAACAAGTAAAGTCGACAGTGCCCTAAAGCTTTTCATGTCGTGGAACTAGTTAATATAATTAAAACCAAAGATTCAATCATATCTGTTCACTTTCTCAATGGATAAATTCAATGCCAGCAACTCTAATAATAATAATAATAATAACAATAATAATAATAATAATTTATTATTTAATAAAATTATAAATATTTATCTTAAAAATTTATATTTTATTCCCCTAATTTTATTGTTGGAATCCCCTAGCCATCCCCTAGCCGGCCTATTTTGCATCCCTTTATTTTAATAACTCACAAGTATTCTCTTAGAATTTATATTTTACATATATGTTTAAAAAAATAGATTCTCCCACTACTAAAATGCATGCATGAGACATCAATAAAAAAAATGAATAAATAGTCAATTTAGTTCCTAAATTTACATCTTGTTATTATTTTAGTCCTTTTGAAAATATGAAAAATTCAAATAAATGCTTGAAATATTTTACAGTTTCATCTAAGTTTCTCAAAATAATTCTTTTTTTTTCATTTTAAATCCTATAAACTTATGTCATTATTATCATTTAAATCTCCAGAATATAGACTAAAATATGAGAAGAAAACATTGTTTGGGTAGGGAAGTGTCTGTAGGGATCGAGTACTCAATAAGTAAAGATGCCGTCTAACAAATTAATTGATCAATTGTGGGCTACCTCAAAACTACTTCAAAGAACTAAATTACATATATATGCATATTATGTATCAGTAGTCTTTCTCAGTTCTGAGTCTCCAACAGAAAAATAGAAGTTCTAGATGGGGCAGGGAGGCGCTGAAGTGGTGAACTGAGTTAAGAGCAGAAGTACGATGTTAACGTTTGGTCTTGTGATTAATAATATGATTTGAAGTAGCATGAATCTTCCCAAACATTTTCTTTTCTGGAGATGTAAGAGAAATATGCTTGCTTGCATTGCACCCATGATGATGAAGTTTGAGTTTATCATTTTAAATAGTCATTTTCGTCTCTAAAAGTGTAGAGCTCTCAAATTCATTTCTGAAATATGAAAATTCAAATTTTAGTTCCTGAAAGTGTAAAAAGTGTGACAAATTCATCTTTTCATTAACTTTTGTTCGTTACCGTTAATGAAAGAGCCTATGTGATACAGAGGAAGAAAATGTCACAAAAATAATTGCTAACTGTGCTGAATACATTTTGGACGAAAATGTCAATAAGTTACCATTGAACAAAAATGTGAGTAATTTACTATTAGACAAAAATGTTAGTAATTTTGTATTAGACCAAAATGTCAATAACTTAATATTGGATCAAATGTAAGTAATTTTTCATTGGATCAAAATATTAGTTACTTTTTTTTGGACAAAAATATCGGTACATTTTTATTGGACAAAAATGTTATTAAATAACCATTTAACTAAAATGTCAATAATTTTTCATTGAATCAAAATGTTAATAATTTTTTGTTGGACCAAATTTGACAGTTTGGTCCCAAATTAAGTAATATGCAGCTGGAAAAAAAAAATCAATTTCTCTGTATGTAGCTAGTCTGCTTCCAATTGATCGATCTTAATTAAAACATAATTTAGGCTTGGTAGTATTAAATTTTGGTTTCTCTCTCTTGCTGGAACGCGGGGAGCCATATCTAAATTAAAACTTATTGCATCTTAAATTAAGTTGGAATTGAAAACATATAGGGATGAGCTCATTTCATTTACGGCTTATTATATTAAACTAATGCTAGTTGCATGTTGACGTAAAGTTTATCCAGTTCTATGATACATTGAACAAGGCGAAAAAATTAACCTTCATGCCTTGGGATCTTTTGGCCGTTTAACATCATTACTGTTTTTGTTATAGTTGTCAAGTAGCTATGATTCCACAACTCTTCGTCATATATGATGTTGTTAATAGAGGCGAAATTTAATTGGAGTTGTTGGTACTTTAGTACTAGCTAAAAGATATTGTTATTTTGTTTTTGAGAGTAAAAAAATATTGTTAATTTATTCACCAAAAGAAGAATAAATTTCCTTATATATCTCCATCGGCGTAGACACAACCCTAAAGTTTATGGAAATTTTGGAGGTTATTATTTTCGTACTAGTGCTTGTTACTATATAATTCGGATCAAAGAATATCAACTAAACGCTTAAGAATTTTATTAATAGAGGTAGAATTTATTTTGATAATTTTTACGTTAAGAGTGTCTGTCTCATGACTTTTAACTATGAAGTTATATATTTTACTTTTAAAAGAATTAAAGAAATAAACCACTTATTTCAATTTACTTTCTTATTTTCTAGACACAGAAAATGTCCTTTTTATATAATTTCTTTTATCATTTTAAAGTAGAAATAATAAATGTAAATAGGATTTAATTTATCTGTCTCAATCTACCAATCTGTGCCCAGGCTTACAATAATATAAATACCCAAATTAAATTAATAGACATGCATGGATTAATACAATATTAAATGAAAATCTCTATCAATTTATTTTAAAATTGTAATAATTTAGAAATGTATACATTCCAACGTTTTCAACGATGTTTTCTAGTTTTCAAAAAAGAAAAAGGCATATGATAAATGGTAATTGAAATCATTGACAAATAAAATAATGAAATGTGCGATTCAATCACATTTTAAAAGGAAATGACAATATTCTTATATTGTGGATAGGGATACATCATAAAGTGAGTTTTTTTATTGTCTTCTCACCGAACTAATGCCAATTTATGCCCTCCACAGTAATTCTTAATGGTATATATACTAGCTAATAATGTTATATATTTAAATAATCAAAATTATATTAATAATTTATAAAATATTTGTTTAATAAATAAACTAAATTAAATATGTTTTTAATCTTTACATATAAAATTATTTAATATCTCTTTTGTTGTAGAAATATATATATATATATAATAACTTAAAATATATTAAAAAAACAAATATTTCTCTTTATTAATAATTTTTTTTATATAAGATCCAATTATTTCAAATATCTTTAAGCATGAATAAAAGACAAAAATAAAAGCTAAAACAAACAAAAAGAAGACTCTTCAAAACTTAATAACAAAGGTACAAGCTAACGAGATTTAACTAAACTAGAGCCCAATCCAAAAATCATCTCATGTTCACATTTTGAAAAAAATTAATAATTTTAAAGAAAATAATTTGAAAAATAAAATAAGTCAAACACTTAATACTCAAGAATATGCATATGTGGATTGAAGTTTATTTAAATTTACTTAGTTTTTGAACTGAATACTTAAGTAAATTCATTTTCTTATTTTCATGTAATTTTTGTATTTATCCTAAGTAAGATGTGTTTTCATCTTTTCTACGTTAGACTTTAGTGTTTTTAGTCTTCCCAAACAATTATCTTGGACTAGTGAAACTTAATTAACCTTTGTGATAATTAGTGGGAAGTAATTGTTAGTAGACGTACAATTAATGCCTAGAACTGAAATTGTTAGTGGAATTTTACTCCTATTTTAAGGGTCGCCTAACATTGTATATAAATAGAAATTATTAAAAATAAATATAAAATTTAATTAAAAAAATTATTTACCTAATAGTTAAATAAGTTTTTCAATTAATAAAAAAGTTTAAAAACTAACTAAAATAATTAACAAATATAGTCTTAATTGTGTGAGATACCTATGAACTACAAAAAACTAAATATTTAAAGCAAATAATTACCAAAAATCATGATTATTTAACGTGATTTTAGAAAATCTAACCTATATTTAAACACACTAAATTATGTATAAATGTATAGGTCATTTTCTTTAACCAAATTAAAGAAGCTTTGTGTGTCTATCTTTTTTAACTGTTTTTTATATAAGGGTTAGAGACTTGGAGTAATACTAGTATTCTTACAATTGTTTTAATGATATTTTTCAGCTGGTGATCGAAAAACATGTATCCGTCATTTTCTCAGTTTTGTTTTTTTGAACAGCCATGTTAGTAAAACAGATCTTGAATAAGAGGAGCTGGAGAGAAGATGAAGAAAAGGAAGAGCCGGCGGCGAACTGAATAATTTGAAGTATGCATGAATCTTGACAAACAGGCATACATTTTCTTTTTGGAAACATATATAAGAAAATGCCTCCATTACACCATGATATCATTAGAAAATTCAACCTAGCTAGCTAGAGCAATTGAACTTAATTTATTATCTGCACTTGGGATTGGGATCTCTTTAATTTTATTTTTTATTTTATATTTCCTATTTCTTAAAAATAATTACATAAATGTCCATAATGTTTTTTTTTTTAATACTATCTTGTTGACATCTTTGATAGGATATGATTTACTTGTTACATTATTTATCTTATCCTATATTAGCACAATATAATATTTCTTATCATATAAAAGAGAAAAATTAGATTAGTTAGAAAGTAATAGGATAAATTGTTAATTCTTTCTCCCTCTCACAAGTTATCACCATACTTCACGGTTATATCATTATTATCATCATTACCATAATAACATTATTATCATCATCACTCAATCATTATTATTATCGCTTTCATTATTATTCTTATTGTTACACAATCATCATTATCATCAACATTGTTATTATTATCACCACCTTATCAACATTATTAAAACTATTATTATTATCACTTGATTTATCCTATTACATCTTAACCACCAAATAAGCTTACATTCTTATCAGATGTGTAAGTCCATTAATATAATTAGTCAATTCCACTCATCAATTTTATTGTATATCCTCTAACTATAGAATCTGATCTAAAACTTCCGAATTGAAACGCCTAATTATTGTGGTGTCCTCTTCACTACTAATTATATAAAAAAAATCAACTAATTTATATCCCTTAAGAAAAATAGTTAATTTAATTAATCATATTAAATTAATCAATTATTTGCATTATCATTCTAAAATGATAAATATTAATCAGTGTCCTTAAACATTAGTTAAGAAACTAACAAAATTATTGGAATGAGCAAAATTACGATGTTAATGGCATTTTTTATGCTCTCATATAATCTTTACATTTTAAATATTTTCTCATTTTACCTTAACCAAGACCCTTCCAAAATTACTCTTTTTTTTTTATCTCAATATCTACGTAATTGTTTCACATTAATATTTGGAGAGATAATAATTAAGTAAAAATATGTAGAAAAAATAATTACTACATCTATAAATTATAGAAAAAATCTTACAAAAATTATGAGACAAATAAATTTCTAAACAAGATCTAATGACTAAAGACGAAGAGAATATATTTTGAAATCGGATCAGAGTCATTAAACAGTTAGAGGCATTATTGTGGCGTCTCTTAACTAAAACATTTTAAAATGGGATCAGTCATTAAATAGTTTGGGGTATTAATTCACATCTTATTGATATTAATTTAATTATGGTTGAAACGGAATTAAATAGGTATTAATTATGTTAGATAAATTTTAAATTAACATAAAAGGATTATCCTACTTGTCCTACAAGATAATTAATTAAAAACTTTATAATAAGTAGTTAAATAAATTTTTAAATTAACAAATAATATTCAGTAAAATAAAGTAGTTAAATAATATGAATTCGTACATGAATATCATATATACTATTATAAGCCTTTATTTATTTAATTATTTTAGAATTAATACCTTAAAAAAAAAACAGTTCAAAACCGAGTTTTTAGTACCAGATCTTGATTTGGGCTGATTCTTAATTAAATTTTTTTATTCTATTTCGGTTTCTTGTGTTATTAGGCTAATAACTTTTCTCTCTAAAAAAAATGTCTAATAACTTGATTGATTTCTATTCCAACTGATTAAAATTGGTCGGTATGGTCTAATTTTAAACTTATGCTTAAAGATATTTTGATATTTAATAGTTCCTTCGTGAAGAAATTGTTCAATGTAACTAGGGTTTACCACTTCTCTTAGAAAAGTTGAACTAATTCAAAGAAATACTGCAATGGGATGTCACTACCTTCCCCTGCAAATTCACAGCATTCATCCTACATATCATGTGAAGAAGAAAGCAAAAGTTTCCCAATATATAACCTATATTTTGTTTATTTGATTCAAGAATTCATTGAACAAGACAGTCCTCTAGCTTTTCACTATCGTGAAATTAATTAATATAACATTTAAAACCAAAGGTCCAATCACATTCTTTCCCTTTTGTCAATTGATAAACCCAAAACCAACAACTTGAGAAATCGATTCTAGATGTAGGGACATGTCTGGAGGCAGTCAATAAGCGAAACAAGAAAGTGAGAGTGCTGTCTCTGATTAGTTAATTTAATTTATTTGTGGCATATATACCTCCAAATTAAACATCAAAGAACTAAACTATACTATGTGTATACAAGCATCGGTTATTTTAGAACTGTTTTTGAATGTAAGGGTTAGATAATTATTCTTCGTGGTCTTTTTTTTCTATTGATAACATTTTCCTTTTTATATAGAATTGATAATATTTTTCAGTTGCCGTTTAAAATAAAATAGAAATTGTATCGGTCATTTTCTCAGTTGTGAAATAGGAGCTGGGGAATAGGGTGAAAAGGGGTGCTGGGGGCGAACTGAATAAGCAGAAGATCGATACGGTGGATCTTGCGGTTGATACAATAATTTGAAGTATGCATGAATCTAGACAGACATAGATTTTCTTTTCTGGGAAAATAAAAAACATGCATCTATTGCCCATAATGAAGTTGGCGTAAATCATTAGAAATTCAAATCTAGAGGGATATTGAACTTTCTTATATACCCTTGGGAATTCGGTCAAGCAAGACTTTTGGTTTGAGTGAAAAAGTAAAATAAAAAATTATTAAAAAAATATAAACAACATAACACCTATTAATTATTCATAAAAATATAAAATAATATTGTTATCTAATTAAACTAAACAAACCCTTAACTTTGTTTCTAAAGGGGAACGAAATTATCTTTTCCTTTATTATTTTGAGTTTTAATCGCGTCATGTAACATACAAGGAACTTCATAAAAGAAAAATTTAAAATTCAAGCAATTTATCCGTTAGTTAGTTTAATAGTGTAGATTCTAATATTATTATATCGTTAATATACACAAAAAAGTAATACTAATATTTAAGCATATATACGGAAATCTGCGCCATTTTTATTCAATAAGAACAACTAAATAGAAGAAAATTATTGTGTTTACCATGTATATCTTCATTTAAACTTCAATCTCGTCAATTTTTTGTTCAACGAAAGGCAAAAAGGAATTCAATTTTAACTAATAGTACAAGTTATGTAACCTTGTATGATATTTTGATCAAGAAAAACACACCTCGACGACGCACTTTCCTTACGTAACCTTTTTTTTATTTATTTTTTTATGGTTTCCCCGAATAAATACTTATAGATATTTTATTCAATATTTATAGATTTATAAATGAGTACATGAAGTCTAAGGCATTTTATTTTGGTGAATGCCTAAGGCATTATTGATTTGGTTATATATACAGCTTATACCGTTTGAACCCATTTAATTAATTAGCAGATCGATCTCATATGCTTAAGAAATTAGTGGAGGGGCAGTTTATATATCTTATATAACTGTACATGTAAAGAATATTCAATTTGTGTATGTAGCCTGCAGCTGGTGAGCATAAAACAAAAACTAGGGTTTTGTTGTCAAATAAACGCATGCTTTGAGTCGCATGGCCATACACTTTGATATTAAATTTTGGTCTCTGATCACTTGAGGAAATGCGAGGAGCAATATCTAAAAACAACTGAGTAGTTGTATCTATAGTTGGAATTGAAAAGATAGGGAGCCAATTGTATACGACTCATTAAACTAATGTTAGTTGTTGACATAAAGTTTATCCAGGTCACTGATACATCGAACAAGGAGGAAAATGTTAGATGTTTTGAAATCCTTATTTGCCATTTAACAACATTACAGTTTTTATTAATTGTCAAGTACATATGATTCCACAACTCATCGTCATATATGATGTTGTTATAGAGGAGAAATATCCACTGAAGTTGCTGCTTTGGTCCTAAAAAATATTTTTAATTTATTAACTAAAAAAAACATAATTTTCACTAGCTAGCTTGCTTAATTAGTTGACACAGACAGGCACGACCATTTATTTGGAGGATGGGAAGAAAACGAGGGGATGTAAGAAAATTTGAAATTTGGAATGGATAAAAAAATGAGTGAGGAAAAAAAATTTGAATTTATATTTCTTAAGGTGTTTTTCTTTTTCCATTTTCCTTCACTTTCTCTGCAATAAAATAAGAGAACAATTTAAATTGTAAAAACCTCGCGTTTGTGTTTTTCTCTCTATCTAAACGTAGGGTAAAGGTTGTGAAACTTTGGTGGTCGAGATTCTCATATTAACGCTGTCATTATATAGATTCAATTAAAGGATAAGAATCAAATTAAACACTATGAACAAATCCAATGGAATTGCTTAAGTTAGTCCTTAAATTAAGAAACGTTCTTTTTTCTTTGGAATTAAAACAAATCAAACTGGTATGTAATTAAGTGATGAAATTGCTTAAGTGTGCTGCTTAAATTAAGGATGCTAGTTATCATGCCCACATATCCTAGTAAATGTTGTGTAGCCAAGTACAAAATGAATAACTACTAAATGCATCTAAGTACATAGTAAACTTACTCCAAGATAATGATCTCCTATTTCAACTTTCTTTCGGTCTCTGTTAGCATAGCCAAGACAATGATGGATTTTCTGCCTTAGTAGGGAGGGAGCAAAAAACATTTTGAGAATTCGAAAGAAAATTACTACGAGACAAATTATTTCTAATCAATAATAGATGTCAAGTGAAAGTGAAAATACGATGTATCCCGTTAAAACATAATAATAAATTTATAGGCTTAAATTTGTTCCTATATGATATGGTCAATTTTTATCAAGAACTTGACATTTAATTAATTAAATCGTGTAAAAATAAGGTTCAATCTATTGATTTACCTCAATAGCATAGATCACTTAACTTTCACTTAACCTAACTTAATTAAATGTCAAAATCTTTACCTATACACTTCCAAATTAAGTTGTTTTACACATATTCAAGAATATTTTGTCTAAATAAATACATCTATAATGTCTTATTTGATAAGAGAGAAATAAAGTAGATGAAAATAAAATGATGAGTAAAAATATGTGAGAAATAAAGTAAAAAACATGTTTAGTTGAAGAGATATAAAAAAAATGAGTAGAAATAATATAGTAAATCCGACCAATTTTAAAATTAATTATCCTCTAAATCCTCTCAACAAACACGCCTAGTAATTTTCATCTAATTGTCATCCCACCAATTTGTATTGAGTAACATTCACTATAATAACCTAGCCTAAAATAATAATAATAATAATAATAATAATAATAATAATTTACAATATTCTGTCATAAAAAGCGTTAACGATGAAATCAGCGACGAAATCAGTGACAACTAGTTCCTGACGCGAATAGTGCCAATAGCGCTAGAGTTCACCAAAAAGCCAATTTTCTCTGGAATTTGGCACGGTTAATGTAATACCCCGTGTGCACCCGGTGTATTAACATTATACAAGATCAGAGTAACGCAGCAAGCATGAAATAAAGCAATAAAGGAAGCCTGAATCCAAAATAAATACATTTTTATACATATATGGTGAATTTATGTCATATACAAGGTACATCATTCCCAAAGCTATACGATTGCCCTAGGCATCAAAATACAGACAAAATAAACAAAATCTGAGCTAACAAGCTCAATCATCTAAACCTAGGGTGATCTTCACACTATCACAGTGCAGGCCTCTTGCCTTGGGATCTCTCAGTAACTTCGGTCTCAGCTCCTGCAACATGAACCCCAAACAAGGGTGAGATAATCATCCCAGTAAACTCAAGGTTCTCAGAGGTTTCCCTCCCCCTGGTTTACTTCCCAACACATATACATGTATACAGATAACATAGCATAACAGAACTCATCATAAAATCTCATCATAAGCATATATAAACAATACACAGTGCCTAAGAGATCGTCCACCGGGTACGTCCTCTCAGGACTTTCATATGAGTACCTGAATAGGATCATCCACCGAGTGGGTACATCTATTAAGGACTCACTCAATCTATGCCTGAATAGGATCATCCACCAAGTGGGTACGTCTACTCAGGACTTGCCACCCAATACCTGAATAGGATCATCCACCGAGTGGGTACATCTACTCAGGGTTTACATGGATGCCTATGGATTATCCCAAGGGAGATCATCCACCGAGTGAGAACATTCCCAAGGGGTCCATAGTACCTCATACTACTGGCCAGTAGATTCTCATGCAATCACATCACAGTCATCTTATAACAGAATCCATACAAGCATACACTATACCTGTGTAATCGATACCATCATCATAAACAACACCACATACACTATCACAGTGTAGCCAATACAAGTACACCCTATCTCAGGGTTTGGCTAGCATTCAATTGCCAGCATATCTCATCAACATCAAACACATAATTCAGTGTCATAGCATCATACAACATAAGTGTACAAAATATAACAACAAACACCCAATGTGGGTGCTGTGAACACCAGCAGGGGAAAACAATCCCCAAGAACACTGAGCTTACCTGGTTGTAGCTCAGACACAGCTCTCCTAATCTCGTGGTGATCTCCACCAGTGCTATGAGTCTCACGCCCTACAATCGGCACGAAATAAATAATCAGAAACGGTATTCAACCGTTTATATGGAAGGAAACATCCTTCCTTTCATACTCAATTCATGTCGTCTAACCTAAGGTTTATATTAACTCAGCTTCTATTGGGCCCTGCATTGACCCTCAGGGTCTGCTTCAGCCTAACTAAGGCCTCAGAGTTCATTTAAAACTCGTTACAGCTCAATTCAAAGCTTTATCAATATCAAGTACCAACAATGGTTCAACTCAGCCAAAGCAAGAATATAAACATGTTTTCACCGTTCGTTTGGCCTCATAAACAACTTTCGTAAAGGTACTTAAGTCAGTTCAGGCCATAATACCTCCTATCTACACCCACTTTTCTCTTACAGAGACAAGTTCAAACTTCATCACAATTCCAGTTTCAACATGTTATATTACTCAAAACAACCTCCTGACTACATCTCTCTAAAGAACCTAAGCCTAATTCCAGCCCTATCAACATTTGGTTACTATTCATCCAATCTCCCATTCCACAAATTAAACGGTTAAAACATGAGTTTCTTACCTCAGATCACTAAAGAAAGGCTGGAGAAGACTTTCTTCTCGCTCTGGTGTCCTGAACCCAGCTTCTTCCCTCTCCAAAGCTCACCCTCTGAGGAAACTCAAGGAAATGGGAGTTCTCACAATTCTCACAGCCAAGGCTGGATTTTGGCTCTCAAATGGTTCTAATCAAGTTTAGAAGTGATGATGAGGTGTTTTGGTGGTTTATAATGAACATATGAAGCTCCTAAGGCTCATTAATGGCTGCCTGGACGAAGGAGGAAGAGGAACAGCGGTTTCCTCTGGAAAAATCACAATATCCCTTTATATAGGGGACCTAACCGACATGCCGCGCCCTTGGCGCCACTTTGGCGCTCTTGGCGCCACTTTCCAGTGCCTCTGGCGCCCTTGGCGCCACTTTCCAGTGCATCTGGCGCCACTTTGGCGCTCTTGGTGCCAGTTTCCAGCACCTGTGGCACTCCTGGCGCCAACTTCCAGCATCTGTGGCGCTTTTGGCGCCGCTCTGGCGCTCCTGGCGCCAGACTCTGTCGCGAAATCCGTTGCTAATTCTGTCGCTAAATTCGTCACTAAGGCTTTTGCGACAGAATTTTATAAATTTAAATTTTTATTTCTTTTACTCATTTTTATAAAAAAAAAAACCTAGGTTATTATAGTTAACGCTAGAAATGCACCAGAAAGCCATTTCCCACTGGAATTTGGTGCCAATAAAGTGAAATTGGTGCGATTAGCTCGGGAACACGGATAGAACCTCTATAAAAGGCAATTTTCGCGAATTCTGGCCCAAAAACTTCACCTTCTTCTTCCTTGTGTCATTTCTACCATTGTTGAGCTTGAGAAGCTCCATACTCACTCAACCATTGACCAAAACACTTCACTTCCAACATGAAAGTTGAAAGGAACTACTGAATGAGCTAGATTCCAACATCACTTTTCTCTGAAAATCATCAAACGGAGAGATCACGTTCTCTAGGGAACTTCACAAAACTTCCATTTTGAGGGGAAAGGAGGCGTTTTAAGGACACCCAAGGTTAGAGAAGTTGTCCTCTAGCCTTCCTTGTCGATTTGGAGGTAAGAAACTCAAATTCTACTGATTATTTAAGAATTTGTTCTTGAGGTGAATAGTGACCCATTTGAGTTAGAGCTGAAATTAAGCTTGGGTTCTTTGGAAAAGTATGCTCAGGAGGTTGTTGTGATGAAAGATTAGCCTTGAAATATGATTTTTATGGACTTTGGAATTTGGCTCTGAAGAATGTATGTGTAGGATGAATGTTGGTTAAATTGGTGATTTTATGACATGCATGAGCCTTAATGCTTGAACAATATATGTTCAGGAGGTTATATAAACGGTGAAATTGTGTTGAAGTAACCATTTTAGTCATATTGTTAATCTTTGAGTTTTGGCTTGAATAGAGTATTGAACTCTTTGAAATGACTTATGTGGAGTCTTAGGAGAGACTCTAGTGCCTTGGTTAGGTTGAGATAGATCTGTTGGTGGTCTTAAGTCACCAGTTGTGTGACTAGTCCTTATAACTGAAAATAGTGTAATAAGAGGTTTAGATGAAAGTTGTCACGTTTCTTGTATTTCTAACGATTGAGGACCGTTGTTGATTACTTGTGTATACCTTTGTATAAGGCGTGACACCGAGGGTGTCAGTGGCGGAGACCACAGTTTAAGGATTGAACAGTAGAGCACTGCTTTGTCAGGTAAGATCTTTGTTCTTGGAGTATTTCTCACTGCTTGAGTTCCACCATACTCCGAGGGAGTGATGGTTGCATACATGATTCATATGCATTGAATTGGATGTTATAACTTTCCTTATGATAATATGTATGCATGTTTCTATGCTTTGTGTTTGGTTACCTTTTGGATAGATCTTCTGGCCAGTCACATAAATATGGACCTCCCTAGGAGTAGAGTGCAACTCCTAATCGGTTTGCTCACGTAAAGGGTGTATGATCCCTTAACACCAGAGATAGGTGATCCCATCGCGGTTGAAGTCTATTATCGAAGGTGCCATATACGTGCATCCATGTGAAAAGGGGTAGCTCCCGATGGGATGGCACGGGTGTGAGTTCCGGTCTCACATTGAGGACTGAGAGTCCTGATGGTGATGATGATGCATCTTTGGCAGGCGTAATACCGCAGATACACATTAGAGTTAGAGAATGTTTATGTGTTGTTGTGAGGGCTAGGAGGCCTAGTGTTGTGATGTCTTTGATGTTATGTATCATGGAAGTGAGCCAGGGGGAGGAGAAGCCTCCAAGAACCCTGAGCTTACTGAGATTGTATCTCACCCCACGTGTGGGGATCTTATTTTGCAGGTAATACATCTGGTAGAGATGATGGGTCCCAGAGCGGAAGGCCCCAGTAGGGACAGATACTGTGTAGCTGCTTGGAAGTGATTTGAGAGCTTTGTGGCTCACTACTTTTGTATTTGGTGTTGTTTTGTACCCCTGCGAGGGAAGATGCGTGTGTATATATAAATTTATGTTTTGGATCCTGTATGAATTGATATATATATATATATATATATATATATATATAGACGCAGTATATTTATACCATCTTGTGAGGATGTGATCTGTGAGATCATGACACAGGGTGCCTATTCTTTTGTATAGCCACAGTTGTTGTTTTGATTATGTATATATATTGATACATGTGGCTCATGATTCTCCTATTGTATCTGTATGGACTTTATTGTCTTTATCTATCATTCTTTATGTTATCTGGATCGAAAAGGCTAATTGTGGTGCCTTGACATTCGTAATAGAAATTGGATACTTGCCATACACAATGAATCAAGAAATATGGTTTTGAAGGGAAATGACGATGACGTCATGTTTTTATTAAAACGCTGCCATTGGTTTTTAGTATTGATTTTAAATTAATCACTGCGTTAATCTGATTAAGTAATTGTTAATACACTAGATGCATACAGGGTGTTACATTCACAACATGTAAATCTACTTTTATTAATGATTTTTTTTTATACAAACAACTCAAACTAAAAAATTAAAATATCTACTGCTTAAATATAAAAAATTATGACTAATGTTATACTTTCTTAATAATAATAATAATCGCCCTAATATTTCATAAAAATAATATTAGATTAATAAAATTGATATATTTAATATCTTAAAAATATATATAAATAATAAATTTGTATATATTAATTAAGAAAATATTATAAGAGTTTAAAATTATTCTCCCCCAATATATACTTTTGTTCAAATCATATTGTTAATAATCATTATTCATTGAAGTTTGGTGTCTAAATTTTGCCTCTTTTGCTATTAACTTGACAACATTAATTTTAATTATTGCTCCTTATTTCCTTTTTCGAGACTTTATTATTATATTTTGGCATCCAATTTCTGGTTGTTGCTTGATAATTAATAAAAATACAAAGGATTTATAGCATATAAATAGAATAACTTATTTAAGTTTTTTTTCTTTTGAAATAAGCTTGGCTGACCATTATTCGGTCATATTGAGATAGTAGTGAAAATTAGCCTAGAGTAACAAAATCATTCTTTTAATATTATCAACAACGGTTGGTTGGTAGAAGTAATAACGATTTATGTTGTTAATTAAATAGTTTAAGATTTAAATTTTGATTTTGATATAGAATTAATTGTGTTAGGAAAAAAAATTGTTATCGCCAAAATTCTGTTTCTTATAAAACCTCTGATACGTGCCCACCGCACAAAATGCATAAACTTTATAAATATTAAAAATTGTACTAGCTAAGAGATTTGAAAACCAATAATTAATCTTATAAAAATTGAGTTTACCTCGGATATAAGTATTGAAGATATAATCTTTCTCGGTGTATTACTAGAATCTAATTATGTTCATGTTTGACATTTAAAACTTTCACCCTGTTAATCATGAACTTCAATAATTTATGCTGGTCTTTAAGAAAATTGAGGGAAACCACGCGTATGTATACAGCGAATGAATGTGTCGGAAAAAAGTTCGGAGAGGGAAGAAATTGAAACATAGCGAAGTTATTTGTAGTTGTAAGTTGTAACCACTGACTAGGCCATTTGGCGTAGCTTATAAGAGAATAGCAAAAACGTAAAATTTCCGGGTTTTCCAATGTTCCACTCTAGTTTGCCCACGTCATAACAATGATTCATGGTGTTGACATCACTGTCACACTAGAAAGAAAAAAAAAAAAAGAAGGCCCAAAACAAAAACACTTTGTTACAAGAAACAAACAAGAAAAACACTTTGTTCTTGCAACAAACAAGAAAATTTGAGTTTGATTTTGGTAAAATTAGAATTACAAAATAGATCAAGTTAGGACCAAAAAATGTTGATCCAAATAAAGCTGAACCTATTTGGGTCGATCCGATGGGTCTACGGGCTAGAAAGAATATCTAAGTTTGATTTTAGTAAAATTAGAGTTGCAAAATAGATCAGACTAAAAAATGTTGATCCAAATAAAGCTAGGTCAATTTGGATCAATTCGATGAGTTCACTTACTAGACTGAACTCAAGAAACATACGTCCAAATTCAATTGGACCTGTTTGACTCGATAAATTCTTTTTTTAAAAAATTTGTATAAAAGACAAATAAAAGTAAAACGAGCTAATATGAACTGACATAATAGATCAACAAACCTCATTGGAATTAAAAAAAAAAGGAGACTCATAAAAAATAGGTTGAACCGACTCAATTTATTTTTCATGCTTGGATTGATGGTCTAAGTTGGACCAACTCGTCCACTTTGTTAGTTTTACACAAAATACATTTAGAAAAAAATTTAAGTGTGAATAAACCTCATATTAAATATTAATTTATAATCGGTTCAAAGAATCAAAATTTATAAAAATAACTCAGACTCAAAGTTCAACTAAAAAATAAAAACCTTAATTACAATAAAAAAATACGATAAGTATTAATTCATCATCCATTTAACCAGCAAAAAATGATCCTTCTAGTCCCTTCCTTTCCAAAAATCCAAAAAGGTAAGTGTCCAATGCACATATTCTCAAGAAAGAAAATAGGTGGGCAAGGAAAGTCATCTAAAATAAATGACTCTGCACATTGAATCATGAGGAATTAGTAATTTTTTTTATACAAGGTACATTTTAGTTGGTTGAACCGAGACATTGCTTGATCTTGGTGACAGTGACCCCTTTGGCATATACAATGACTAGGACTTGACCAACGATCCTTGTCCCTTTCTATACCAATAAAACCCCTCTTCTCCATCACCCCTCTTCATTCCCTCTTCTTCCTTTCTACTTTCTTTTTCTCTCCTTCTATGATATTATAATTATCTTCATTCCATAGCCTCAAATATTCACTCACCTCACTAGCTACTCACTCATCAATCACTTATCATATTCTTCACTCTCTTTACCTCTCAATGTGGTTTTTTCAACAAGGGTTATTATTAGGTGAAAATGATGATGGTGCATCCTCGTGATCAAGTAGGTGGAGAGACACACAAGAATTTGGTGGCACCAAACGTGGCAGCTTCTAAGAAAGCTAGAAATTGTGCATGCATGGTAAGTTACTCAGTGTTGATTTTGGCTCTTCTCACTTTGTCCATTTTGTTGCTACCTTTGGTGTTGCCTCCTCTGCCGCCACCACCCTTGTTGCTTCTCTTTGTTCCAGTTTTCATCTTGGTGGTTCTCTTTTTCTTGGCCTTTTCACCCTCCACACTACCCAACATGGCTGTTCTTACATCATGATGTGTAGAGTATCTTGTAGCCTTTCAATCAAATCTATGTATGCATTGTAAGTTCAAGAAGAATAAGCACTAGTGGAATGAATATATCTTGAGTTATGAATTTATGATTGTATCTATTTTGTTCAATTCCTCTTCTTGTTAATTTGTTTTGTATCTATGATCTGATTGTACCTAGAAAATGTTAAATTTTTGAAGCAGAGTAATGACTAATTAAACGGGAAGTACTTTGCAATTTGAGTCTTGGAAATGTTTTCATGATCTGGATTTTTTTAGTATATAGTATATAATGTATACATGCCTTGTTACCTACATAGCACGCTGCAAATTAATGAAGTCACGTGAAAAGATAGATAAAGATGAAAACTGTTGGCTGGAATTTTATATTTTTTTTTCTTCTAAATTTTTAATATCGAGGGAGAAAAAGTAATTTGGATGTTATAAATGTTGTTTGGGGGGATGTATTTGATTATTTTCTTTCTTTTGATTAAGTCTTCTGAAAATGGTAGTTTGGTTGAGATCATGTAAAGAAATTTATCTGCGAACGAGATTGTGGAATTTGCTGGCCATTAGTCAATACCAACCATAATTAAGCCCAAATAGCATTCCTTTCCACCAACGTCATAGAGGGCTTTTGAATTAATTAGTACTCCTACAACTATTAGAGAGAGAAAGAGTCATTAATTAAAGATGTCATGTATTTCAAAAATTGCCATTGAAAAAAATAGATAACATTTATTTGGGAGGGGATTAGTCAGATTCACAAGGCATCACGAAAATATCCATTTTTGGAGGGGAATAGTCAGATCCAATTTTTTCTTAGGTGTTGATTGAATATTTACATGAGAATTAAGTTCTGTTTAGCCCACTTCTTGAATATAAGATTGATTCGATTGTTAAAGAAAAAAGATGCAGAGAGATCACAAATTTAAATCACTCTCATATATACTAACATTTTAATAAAAACTAACTGATGGTTTGGGGAAGAAGCTAAATTCTGGAAGTTAACTACGGGCATTCACATGTACAGTTGACTTTTATGGAGGGGTATCTTTATTCGTTTTTGGTGTACTTTCCCTTTTACCACTCTCGGCCATACTGGCATAGATTCATTTCTAAAACTGACAATGGTAATAGTAAAATAATAGATCGAATGCTTTTTTTGGCCTGCAAATATATTAATATTTGCTTTTGGTTTTTGTAACTTTTCTTTTTTATAGTCTCTGTAATATCAAAATCTGTTTTTTATTTTGTTTTGTCTTTACCATCACGCTTCACTACAAAAAATGCTTCTGTCACTTTATTTGATGTTGTCATGTAAACAAATTTGTAATGTGACATTGCAGTCTAAAGGAGTCATGTAAATGTATTTGTAACAAATAAAGAAAACAGAAAGGTTTAATTTAAATATTACAAGGATAAAAAAAAAAAAAAAAGAACACTGCAAGAACTAAAAAGTATGGTTATAATAGAATTGGGTTCAAAGCCTTTTAAGTAAAGTTTTTCATACATCAAAAAGTTCAATATTACTTAAGAATTAACTTAAGAATTAGATTAAGGTAGTTTATAAACTTTTCCATCCCTTGGTCCACTAAGACATATTTCAATAAGAATAAAACTGTAATGGAACACCAAATATCAAAATAAATAATATCATAGATGGTATGACTTTAATCATATTTATATATTTGAGATCAAAATATTAACACTAGAAATATTACTCTTATTTCTTAACCTTAATTAAGGGTTTATTCTGATAAACTCGAGAGTTTCGCATCGTTTTAATAATACAGTGATAAAACAAAAGGGTTGAATATTTATTGAGACAATCCTCGATCACAGACCTTTAATTGAATGGATGAAATTTGTTCGTCCATCATTTCATCTTATACGACTCTTAATTGAAAAATATAGGAAATAGTAGCACCGAATTTTGATTTTAAACAATTATTATTTAAAAAAAAATGCTAAAGTATAACTTTATATCGACTCAACTAGGTGACGTTAACGAAACCAAAAGAACTTTATGCCATCAATTTGAATTCTCGGTGTGGGCTCTGTGCACAGTTTTATGCAAAAGTATCACCCAGAAATGACAAATTAAAGGATCCCCTTAGGGGTGCAATTTAGGAGAATGTAAAGGAAAACAATGATTGCAGGTTCAGCGCAGTTCTGATCACCATCTTTGTCCTACATATCAAGTTAATTGAATTTGGCTAAAGAGGATGAAAAAACATATGTATACATGTATTTTAGAACACGGTGCATTGCATGCATTTCAATAGCACCATGATGATTCGTAAAATTAAAGATTCATTGATACACCTCCATTTTTTTATAAATAAAAAAAATTCCATTAATCAAGTGGCCATGAGATATATAAACCACCCTTACTGATTTAGGGTGAACCTAAAATTGAAGATTTAGTCGTCCTATGTTCGGCCTATTTAGCCGAACAAGAATTGTTATTATCATATTTTTTTAATACATGTTCTCTCATTAATTAAAATTTATTAAAAATGACAATTAAATAAATCTCAACGTCTTAGCCAAACGTTCACAATTCCTGAAGCACCAACTCTAAAAGGCAGAGACTTCTAACAATCAATCTCTACTTAGAAATTGCACACCAAAGAGAATGATTAGATTGGAATGACATATATTATGATTGATAGGGGTGTGCCCCATAATATGTCTTGGTAAAAACACAAACACAAGCACGCGCCCACCACACCCCTAACCACTAAACCTTTACCCCAAACCATGCAGCATGAGGGACTCCAACCAACATATTCATGGGTGCCATCCCTACGCCACATCAGTCACTTTGCCTTAGAATCAATAATTAAAAAAGTAAGAAACAAAGAGACACAAAGGATGCCCCCTATCCCACCTTTTCATTCAATAAAAAACCCAACTTGACACACTCTCCCTTAGTTCTTTTCATTTACACACCTTCCGTCGGCGGATTCATTATTTTGTTCAAATATCCTATGATGACTTTTGGACGTCAATGATTCAAAGAAATATGTTGTTTTATTTTTATCATCAATAAATTATTTTATAAAGAATTTCCATCCCCTCCGATTATAACTAATAAATTTTCTGGTGGTCCTTCTCTTTCCTATATATAGTAGTACTACATTATGTACAGAAAGGGGATCCAAATCCTCTCGGTAATACTGTGAGATTCTCAAAACTACTATATTTTAGAATTTAAAATATGATAAAGACTGTCAAAAACTATGTTAAATAAGAGAGGATGAATTTCATGCTATATATATATATATATGTATATATATATATATATATTCACAGCAAATTAACATTATATTATGTAATTGACTTTTTTATTATTATTTGTAAATATCCATAATTTTTTCCAAAATATTGCTGGTATATCAACATATGTGGCTGTGATGTGGAAGAACTTCAGTTCACCTTTTCGTTATGAAAATTTTCAAATCATCACTTTAAGCAGCATGTGGTTTTGAATTGACTATGAAATAAAAATCCTATTGGGAAAAAATCCTGATTTAACAAGACTATCTTTCACATAGAAGATACTTTAAAACCGACAAAAAGTAATACTATATATGAAAATTTAAATAATTATCTTGAATTAATTTCGGATAGTGTAGCTTTCTTTTTTTCTAAAAATATACTAAAATATTGTTAGATATATAGGAATTACTGAATCAAGCCTGTTATAATTTAACCCGCAATTAAATTCAAATTTTAATTAATATTAAATACTTAAAGAAAAAAATTTATCTTCTTATAATAATTTTATCCAACTTACACATAATTGTCTTATACCCACATTATTTTTTGTGATTCCCACAATGTCATGTCACATCTAAAGAACTCATCCAATATTTTGTTGCAATGCAAGAAACCACAAGGAACTCCAAAAAATTCACATATTTATAAGTTTTTTAATAAAATTTAACATTTTTTCAATTTTCATAAATATAAATGTTCAATAAAATTATTCAAATTTATAAAATATTTTTTAACAGTACTTTAAATGCCTATTTTATTTTTTATCTTCAATGTAATATTTCCTCTCTATACTTTTTCTTTTTATAAAAAATTATCCTTCCTAATATTTGCTCAAAACTGCTATTTCTTTCTCTCTTCTCTCTTTTCTATTTTTTCTTTCTTTTTTACCTTCCAGCATATTCCACAACCTTCCACGCTACGGTAAAAAAAATTAAAATATAACCATTTTAATAAAAAATTACAAAAATAATGTAGTTTCGAAATAATTTATAAATGTATAGTAATCAATCACGTCCCACTTGGACGTGTTCAATCACGCCCAAGGGAGACGTGAATGGAGCTCGGTCATGCCCCAGGTGGACGTGACTCATCAAGTGCTGACACATGTCATTTTGCGGCGCGATGCGTAGAAACTTCGGAAGGCCATAACTTTTGACTGAGATGTCCAATTGAGGTGAAACTGGTGGTCACGCGCTCGAAATTGAGAGGAGATGCCGCCGGCAAGTTTCCGAAGCAGACTTGCCTAAAATTTTTTTCCCAAAAGAGGCCTCTAAGTACGTCAAAATTGCGATTTAATATTCGGACACCCAAAAAATTTCTTGTTTTCTAATTTTTTTTATTCAAGTAGTGAATTGCATGTTATTTGTTATTTGTCTAATTACTTCTCTTAAGGTCGAGCATTTTGACATAAAATACGTCTCCATCAGACATTCCTATCAATATAAAAAATGTTACAAATTCCACAAAAAATATAAAAAAATATTTAACATAATTTAATTTAATATAATAGTATAAGTATAGAATTAATATTTTTTTGGATAGCAATAGGACCAAAGGCCCAAAAAGAAAAGAATAACATTAATATTTTAAATACAACAAAATTTATTAATTTAAACTTTAAAAATAAATTTAATTGGAATTTTAAGATAATATCATACTCATAATAACAATAATTAACCTAATTTAATTTGAATTTAAAAAATAACTAATTGCTATAATTCAAAATATGATTTAATTATAATAGAAAAAATTACACTCATTTTCCCTGAATTCTTCTTAAATGACACATACCTCCATTAGTTTTTAAAAAACACTTAATTCTCGTAGATAACATCAAAGAAAGTGTGGGAAGGTTTGATAAATCATATTTTATGCATGTTTGGTGAGTTTTGGCCTTTTAATACCCATTTCCTATTTGTTTTGTTGGAAAAAATCATGTTTTTATGGTAAGTGTGAAGTAGGGAGGTGATCTAGAGAACAAGATTTAAAAAATAAAAGCCTAAAATTTTCATAAATAAAAAGCACGATCGGGCTGTTTTTATTCATAAATTCATGGTCAGTGTCAAAAGTTTATGAGCATCACCGGCGGATGTATATACAAATAAGGGTGTGCACAAGCATTTCTCATTTTAAAAAATTATATATGATTATCTAACATTTTTATATTTTGTCCCCTTAATTTTATATATTTGAATCCACAATATTATGTTACTCCTAAGAAACTCATTCAATATTTTGTTCCAATGCAAAAAATTACAAGAAACTAAAAAAAATCTACATATTATATTTTTAATAAAAATTAATATTTTTTCAATTTTCATAAATATAAATTAAAATAAATAAAACGAAATGCGTACAATATAAGATAAAAGATATGCAACTAATTTCTACCGGAATTAAAATGTGAAATGGCAAATAATATGGTGAAGATTTGAAGTTGATAAAAGAGAATTAACTAAATTTCACAATTTACTAACAATCAAGCAATATTTTCTTAAATCAAACAAAATTGTTCCAAAAATAACCATTCAACCCTTGCTTTGTCCATTATCCAGAATTGCTTAGTAAATCAAGCAATAACCAAGCAATACTTAATCAAGCAAAATTGTTCCCATATTTTTAAAAACTCACACACGTCCAATGGCCAAACTTTATCCATTCCATAAGCTTCCCAAACAACCAAACCTCACGCGTTCCCTTCTTTACTCTCTCTTCTCCAGACTAGGCTCATTCCCTTCTCAACTCTCTTTTTTCTCCACCCACAAAACGCAACCCTCTCCTCTCTTCCACTCATTACGGTGTGTGAAAAGGTGGGGGTTCCATTTTTTTTTTGCTATTATAAATATTTCAAATTACAAATTGTTAATCTTACTATTATTATTCTTTTTATATTTTATTCTATCTGATCATGAGTATTATTTTTAAAAAATCTTGAATAGATCATTAAGAGATTTTTGAAGAGAAAATTGCTATCAAATAAGCAACAACCTTCATCTGAATCTTGTGAATCAAGTCTTTGGCAAGTGGCAACAACAAATTGAAATTAATATAGATGACTTGCCATCAAGATCCAAGAAAGCGAATTAAAATTTCAGTTTATCATCCTAATGATCGAGATAAGATACGAAGAGCATATTTACAAAGAGGGTCGTGTCAACCTACTCAACATAATTTTCCTCAAAGAAAAATTGAAAATTCTTTAAGAAGATTTTGTCCCTCTTGGTTTAATGAATTTGGCAACTGGTTAGAGTATAGCATGGAAAAGATGCTATATTTTGTTTATGTTGTTATCTTTTTAGGCCTGATTTTGGGGAGCAATATATCGGGTGGTGATACATTTGTGAGAGAGGGAAGATATATTTTTTTCCAAGGGGAGATCACGACGTGGAGGTAAAGCTCAAACTATCACAATAGAGCATCACTATTGTGTTGAATTATTTTATACTATTGTGGACATGCAGCTTCAAGAACTTATGATAGTTTTACTGAGACAAACACTCAATTGCTCTTTTGTCTAGCTTGTTTGAATCCAACCAATTTGTTTTCTACTTTTGATAAGGTAAGACTAATTGAATTTGCGAAGTTTTATCCATGTGAATTTTCTTCAACTCATTTAGTGATGTTTGATAGTCAACTTGAGACTTACATCATTGATATACATGGTAATGCCGAATTTGCATCTTTGAAAGGAATCAATGATCTTTCAGAGAAGTTGGTTGAAACTAGAAGACATATTGTTTATCCATTAGTTTATCATCTTCTGAAGTTAGCATTGATTTTGCCTGTTGCCATAGTACCAATGAAAAGAGTCTTTTCTGCTATGAAAATTGTCAAAAATAGGTTGATGGGAGATGCATGGATGAATGATTGCCTAGTGACTTATATTGAGAAAGATGTGTTCAATAACATTGATAATAAACTGATCATTCAACGATTTCAAAACATAAAATCACGTAGAGGCCAATTATAAGGTATGTAATTTATTTGATTATATATAAAATTTTTATTATTTTAATATTTACGTCTTTATCTTCATGTGTATGATAATGATAATTGTCAATTTTTATTTTTTTAAATAAATTACTCCCACCGATCCATGGTCCTAATTCCGTCCCTGATCTTTGAGCTCTATTGTTCTATCTCTAAAATTTCAATATATTTTTCTAAAAGTGAAATATTAATTATTAATAGGTACAAAAATGATATATCGCAATTTAAAATTTTAAAATATAAATTGTACCATTTTAATGATTTCGTCAAATGTTTTTGTACTGTATAAGTTCCTTTTATATAGCTTGTCATCGTCACATAATTAATCATCTCTTTTCCTTCCTTGGCCCGCAATTAGTTGATTTAATTCTTGGTACCATTTGGTTTTTATTTTTGGCTTGTGAGTGCAAACTTTTCGTATGGAGGTAGCAAGTGGCATAAGTATCATCAATATGATTGATAGGTGCATGCATGTAGTTAAACCTATTAACTTCAATAATTATATTCTGCCGAATGGTCCAATTTGAGGTTTAACTGTAATGAAAACAAACTTTATTAGGATAGCCTCTCCTCTAAAACTTTATTAAAACTGTTTAAATGAAATTAATTGGGTTTAATTTGTGGTACTTTTTATTTTGATATAACAATTTGGATGAAAAGGCTTTCCTCGTGCAGGGGGAACCACTGCACTCTTTGGATCGTTCTTAAATTTTTGGCAGAGAAAACAAGAGTAGTTGTTCATTGAATGGGGGCTTTACTGTTTTATAAATATATATATATATATATATATATATATATATATGTATATATAGTGAAACAAGTATTACTAGTTAATAACATAACTTTACTCAAGCAAGTTGTCACGGCATTCTCTTTTTCTTTTTTTTCCTATGATAGTTGTCAAAGCATTCAATTAATTGCAAAGTAGAAAGAGCATATATATGGATTAAAAAATTTGATTGGTTTAAATATTCATTACCTTAAAACTGTAGAACCAATCTTGTATTTGATTGGTTTAGATCATAAAATTAGAGAAAGAACGAGAAAACCCACGTACGGGTCCGGTGTAAAACTAGCAAATCTGGTAATTTATTAGTCAATATTGATATATGGATACTTTAATATTGTGACTACTTATCTAACACTTTCAATTGTTGTTTATTTTTATTATCACGTTATATCATCTTATTTTCTCTATTTTTTCTTCTTTTTTTATTTCTTTCTTTGTCGTCCACAATTTTTTTTCTCTTTACTGGTGTCAGTTTTTCTTTCCATTTTATAATTTTGAACACTCAAGTAAAAATATTTTTTAAATTAAAAAGATGCTTGACGACAAGTTATGAAGAAATCCGTATAAGCAAGGCATAAAATGAATTGTTTCTTATAAAGGGACTTTAGCAACATAATATATCAAAACATAGGTTTATGTTATTATCGAACGCTTAAATTAATTGTATGAGATTGTTCTAACACAATAGGTGATATGGAGATCGAGTCTTGGATATATAAATTTTTAAGTATTCGGAAAAAATAACTCTAACACTCATCATGGTGACTTATAGTGGATAGTTTTTTTCAATATATATATATATATATATATATATATATATATATATATTATAATTTTTTCAAAAGACTCAATCTTTACATTAATATTATGATGACATACAATGAATAGTTTTTTTTAAAAAAAATATAGATATATAGTATTTTCAAAAGACTCTATCTTCACATTAACATGGGGACTAAAAAATGTGTTGATAAAAGAGAAATCATAGACAAATTGTCTATGGAAAACATTATTCAAAAGGCGGCATGCATGCAGTTTCTTCAGCCGGTGTTTGCGTATTTTTATTGTATGAAACTGTCTCTGATACAGTCCTTTCTTAATTAGATGTAGAGCCATTAAATTAATATGGATTAAAATCTGTAGAATGTGTGTCGTTTAGTTAAGAGAATCTAACAGGTAAATTCCTTAATCATTTATAATCTTGCTCAATTATAGATGTTTCAACTTTCAAGTTTTGACTATGCATAGATTCCCTCAGCTATCCGTACTATTTCATGTCAGGTTGAAGGATTTGTAATTTTTTATGATTTCTTTTTCAGTCTAGTAGGCTACTCACATCCATATTTATCCACATGTCTTATATTTATATATAATTTATTTATTTACACACACTTGACACACTTTATTTGTTCTACTTACAATTTTAATTACGAAAGTATGTGGTAAATGAACAAGATAGGCCTTTTTCTTTCATCAACATGTGTTTTTCTAGTTGGTAGAAATAAAAAAGAAAAATGAATACATAAGGCTGCTACTATATAAGTTACACGGGAAGTTAGATCGCTTGGAGTGTTAAATAATTAATTGTTGTTTTTTAGAGTTTAATTTTTACATCTATCATGTCTTATTCTTATCTTTTTTTCATTTTTCGTTAGTTTTATTACAAAATTTCATAAAAAAATAATCATTCAGTAATTTCTCCTTTATTCCATTTTCATCCCAATTTTCTTTTTAGCATTTTATTCACTGACTTTTTTATTATATCATTTATCATATATTACTTTTTTCTTTATCTTTTTTTCTCTTCTCTCTCCTCTTTCTTCTTTCCATTTCAATCCATCTCAAAATGGGATAAACAAATATATGGAGTCCGTTTTTTATTTCATTCTTTCATTTTAAAGACAAATTTGTTTTAAAGTTAGATAAAATTAGTTTTAAATTGTTAAATTTAATTAAAATATATTTAAAGTAATCTTAACTATAAAATTTATAATTAGAACATATATTAATAAAAAAATAACTTTAATATACTGTCAGAGGTCGAGTTCGAGTCAAACTGTCAAAGAAACACTGCTTTAAACAGTAGTTGTAGTTAACGAAAGAAAGGTTTAATAATTTTTAATGTACTGTCAGATTCACATGCTCTAAAGTTCTAACAGTGCACAGCAAGTGTCAGGAGGTGATTTCAAATGCAATATTGTACGGTACCTTATTCACAAAAATGTACAGTTGTACCGCCAATTTTAAGATATATTGTGATTGTGATGAAAGAAAGATTGTAACTCTTACAATCCTTATCAAATTAAGAAAGCAATTCATCCTTTAGCTCTATTTTCTTGACATATTAGAAGAAATAGCAACTTATGGCGAGACAAGAAATATAGACAAGTAAAGAAATAAAGTTTGTTTAGTTTTTCAAGGTAGATTCATGAACTTAATGCATGAATCTCAATAGGTGAAATTTTGTTTTTTAGTAAAGAAATGCGTTTTAAATTAAAAAAAATATCACTTAAATAATTAAATAGATTTTCATCATCATTCATTAATAATATAAAATAATTTTTTATATTATTAAATTACAAATCATAGTTAATATTAATATTAATAAAACTTTTAACATATTTAGTATAAAAATCACTAAATTTATCATAAATAATTATATATATATGGTTGAAATGACAGTATAAATATTTTAAGTTAATGTATACTTAATTACTACAAGTAAAAAAGTTAGTTAATTATATTTAATTACATTAGTTTTAATTAAAATTATAATTTTTTAAATTATTCTTTATTGAAGCTTGTTATTAGAAATATAAAAAAATAGTCATTAAAATTAAAATCTCAATAAAATATATTTTAAAAATAGTAAAATGAGATAAATAATTAAAATTTTCTTTTATTTAAGATAAAGAAAATGTTTTTTTCGTAAATTTAAAATCGGAGAGAGTATCACTGAAATTTACTATACCTTAATAATGTGCTTTAAAAATAATATCTAAAATGTATTTAAAATTCAAGAAACTTAATATTTTTATTTTTATTGATATCTTATATGATTTTAATTAGAATGTTGTATAACAAATTCTCATTATTAGAGATAAACTATGTAAAGTCTCACATTTCATTACATATATGGTGATCCTATTAGAAAATAAATAGGTAAAAATGCATGTCATAAATTCAAATTAACTTTTTTTATAAAAAAATAAAATTAACTTATTTTCTTGATTTTTATAGAAATTTCTTTTATTTAACTTGTCTTGAAAATAAGGCTCATGAGTTGATTTTAATTAACTAACGAAGAATCTCTTACATCCGCTAGTTAGCATTGACAGCCCGTCATCTTCATTAGTACACAGTTGTGATCAAAGAATAAAATGAGTCTTAACATTGTTTATAATATAATTATATCATAAACAATTAACCATGCTAATTTCAAAGTTCAATTATTGATAAAGATCAACTTTAGTAATTTTTTTGTGTGGATAAAAATGAGTAATATACATGTTCAAGATGGAGTGAATTAAGCAGTTTGAAACTTTAGAAAATATTTTTAAAATAAAAATCATCTCTTCATTTTAATTAACCAATGGAGTTAATTGGATATTCTTGAAGTTATGATATGATACCTTTATGTATGCACTCAACCTCTAATAATGTTCCAATGCAAATTCAATGAGTAGTGACTTATAGCTTGTTCTAGTGTTCTACGTGTCAAGACCTCTACTAATTAGATGCAATAGAATGTATTAATGTATGATCAATTGGCATTTACGTGAGAAATTGTTGAAATGATACAACCCACAAGGAAAATGGGGCGGTTAATTTATCAATTTATTATTTTATATGTGTTGGATTCGGGTAAGTGAAAGCCCAAAACTCTCAAATCGATGTCCTTCACTAACTAATGGCTATATAGTGCGGTGCACAACTAAAAGGGGAGATTCTTATATGTGATTAATGGAAACTTGGGAATGCTTAATTCAGCACCTTGCTTTAATGTATTGACAAAAGCCAGCATCTATAACGACAACATGTGTTGGAGAACGACTTATGGATCATACGGTTTGATATGCAAAAATGAAAGTGCGACACGTGCAAGCATGAATAGTATGTATATGATCCGAAATGACCAGAGAAGCACTAGATTCATTGTTCTAACTGAAAACAATGATTACAAACTAAAAAGACCTTTTATGATCGTTAAAAGTTTGTTATATTGTTGATAGTTTGAGCTTGAATATTGGCTAGACAGAAATATATATGTAGCCAATAAGAACATTTCTTCATTTTAATTTCTTTTGATATTTATTTGCTTTAAAACCATGCAACCACCTCTCATGTGTGTGTATCAATTCGTGTACTAGTTATTCTTTTTTTTTTTAGGGTAATGTACTAATTATTGGTACCTAAGTAATGCTCTCATTATAGTTTTTTATTGTGGTTGAGTAATTTATATAACCAGTATTCAAAATTGCCTGTTTTATATTTTTATTTTTTATAACTAGATATTTTAATAAAATTAATAAAATTTAAAAAAAAATTAAAAAAATGTTAGTCATGAATTCAAAACAGGACTGACAAAATTTCTCTTTTAGAAAGAAATTATTTGAAGTTTTATTTTAAATTATGAATCTTAAACTATTTTTTAACTAGATCTTGCCTAGGGCCTGTTTGAATGTAATTTTTTCTAGAAGGACTTGTAAAAGAAGAAAAAAATGAAATGAGTTTCTCCATAAGCTAAAATAGATTTTCCATTAGCTCATTTGTAAATGTCATCTCATCTTTTAGAGAAGTTATATTGGTGAGCTTCTTAAAATTAGCTAATAGAGAGCTTATTTTACTTTTGTAAAAGCTAATTTCATTTTTTTCTTCTTATTTTCTTCTTTTAGAAGTGTTTCTAGAGAAATTTACCCAAACAGGCCCCTAATCCAAGAACACTCAGTATAATTTGTCCTACTATGTTAAGTGTTAGGATTTATATAGGAATCCCTTGTAATTGATCAATATGATATTTGTGCAAAGCTTTATCGCATTTAATCTTATGTGCTTTGGAGTGGTTAAGATTGCTTGTCGTTAAGGATACGATGTGAGCAGTGGGACGTTCAACGACAATCAAAGTGAATTGATCAAAATCCGAATAGGAACGATGAAAAATCAACAACTAAGGGGACCCAAGGGATACATAAGCTATATGATTTTTTTGGTGAAATATATAGCAAAGGCAAACTAAAAACATCTAGGAAATAAAATACAAGTAGTCCTTAAGACATTCAAAACAAAATCAAGAGCTACATCAAAAACTTAAGTATGATTGTTGAGATAAGCATCAAGATTCACCTCTCAATACAGGAGTCCAAACAATTTGGCTCCAATGTTCATGTGTGTTATGAATGGATTGTACTAAATTATAGCAAAAACACAATTTACATCATCCTTTAGTGAATTAATTAATGACATTTACATAATTAGAATGGCAAAAGAATCTAAATAATGTTTTTTATTAAAAAATTACCAAATTGGGACTGCTTTGAAACATATTACTAATATGAGGCAGTTAGTCATGCCCAATTTGGGCGTGCTACCCCCCGAGTCATACCTAAATTGGGCGTGGTTAAATTCGTCGCTAACAGTTTTTGCGACAAAATATTTTGATTTTTGATTTTTTATGTTTGCGACCACAGTATTTCGTCGCAAAAACTGTTAGCGATTGCAATAGAGACCAAAAATGACGTGTTTTAATTTTTGACATAAAATACCATTTAATATTATTAATTGTTATTTTATCTATTTTTAAAGTATTTTTAGACTAATCTTTATCATAGATATGATCTTTTTTACTTTTTTTAATATTGTTTTATTTAGTATATTTTTTTATTTTATATGTTTTTATTTAATATATTATGGATTTTTGGTATATATAATTTTTAATATATAATTTTATTTAATATAATTTCTAAATTTTTGTATGATTTTGTTTAATATTTTTTGGATTTTTTATATAACTAATTTTTAATATAATATTTTATTTAATAAAAAATTTCAATTTTATTTTGGAATTTGGAAAAATTGAAAATATTTATTTTTTTAAACTGTAAATAATTTTTTAATATAGAAAGCATTTTAAATAAAATATTATATTTTGATACTTCTCATTTGTTATATCGAGACTACTCTCATTAAACACATTATCTTCATCCTTCTCATCATCTCTTTCATCCTCTCATAATTTGATAATTATCTTTCAAAAAAAGTAGAAGACAATCCCCTTTTCTCTTTTTGTTCCACGTAGTCAACTACTCGTCATCGAAGCTATACCGAAACTCAGGCTTTCTGTCAATCAGTGACTCAATTGTATAAAATTAGTGTGGTCAAAACATAGACATCCAAACGAGAAAGGGAATTAGAAAGGATCGTCCATCTTTCATGGTGAATGACCAATCGTGCGAGTAAGTTGGGTTTTGTGATCTCCTTCTCCATCATCGTCACCATCTTTATCTCTCTGGGTAAGCGCAACGCAATTCTTTGCATTTCAATTTGATTCACTTTATCTCACGCAGTTCCACTTCTATTTCTAGAGTTCTGCAATGTTTCACCACTCCAAGTGCGCTTTGGAATTAATAGGGTGCTAGAATTCCAATTATTGTGTGGTGAGTGCACTTTGGGATGAGTGGAACGAGTGGTAAAGTGTGGAATGAGTGCGGAAAAGTTAGAAATGAATGTGCTTTGGAATAAATGGGGTTATTATATAAAAAGTTCAAAAAATATTAAACAAAACCATATAAAAATTTAGAATATCGAAAAAAGTTACAACGGCGCACGATATGTTCTTCAAATGGTTTAACTTTTGATAGAAATGTCCGATCGAGGTGTGCGATATGTCAAAATGCTCGAAATTAAGATAAGTAATTAAAAAAATAATAATAATACCATTAAATTAACTAATTAAATAATTAAAAAAGTAGAAAACAAGGAAATTGGATGATTGAAGATTAAATCCTAATTTTGAGGTACTTAGAGACATTTTTTGGAAAAAATAGTTGACTAAATTGAGAATTTGCCCATAGCTTCTCCTTTGAATTTCAAGCGTTTTGACATAAATTACGCCTCAATCAAACATTTCTATCAAAAGTTATGATCGTTCAAAGTTTATATATACATCATTTCACGGATACGTGACACATGTCGCAACGGGATGAAACACGCCCAATTTGGGCATGATCCAGGGGCGTAACACACCCAAATTTAATGTGACTAACTGCCCCATAAACATAAATAGTTTCAAAATAGTCTCAAATTGATAATTTTTTAATAAAAAAATATTATTTAAATTCTTTTGCCTAATTAGAATACATCACGATCTTGTGAAAACATCTACTCTAAGCCATATGCAATCCATGTAAAATCTCACTCCAAAACTGCCGTTTTCTTTAAGCATTCCTCCACAAGATGATTCTAATGACACTTCTATGTCCAATCAATATAGGGCTAGCATCACCACCTTTTCCTTCTCTCGAATCAATCTTTCTTATCATCACAATATTTTTGTCGGTTCACATGGGATCTTCAACCTCTCTGTTTATGTCAAGTCTTCCATTTTTCTCTCTCAAAACGATCTTTTTTTTTACTACATAGTAGTCTACAAGAAGATAATTTTATTTATTTATGATTTTTTATTAGTTCTAGCACATCATTGTACCTAAAATATATTTTCATTACTAAAAATTAGTTTAAAAATGTCACTTGTACAAATAATGATCTTTGTACAAAGAAAATTTATTTCCATTATATTAAAATTATTTTCATCATTTAAATCAAAAAAGGCATAAATCATTTGCTCTAAAGGGAAAATGTTAAGCAACATTATTTAACATTACAAGCAACTCATGAGATGTTCCAAGTCAATTGGCGTGTTGTTTAATTATTGAACGCTATTCGTCATCCCACTAATTAGTACCTTCTTCTAGAAATTAAGCTGACCTCCTGCCATATGCATCCCCATTCTTTTAGTTAAAACGTTATATCACGTGTAATTTTCTGTCCAGATCTTATTTATGTGTACAAAAAGTACCTCATTTGGGTTTAAAAAATTGTTTTAATATTAATGAGGTAAGAAAGCCTCTAATTTACACATCTGTGTAAACAGAATCTGTATAAAAGTTTCTTCAAATTATATAAATCGTACTACATATCAAGAGTTAATTATAGGTCGGATGCCATACAAGAAATTTATAGGCTGGCTAACTTTTGGCATAACCTACTTTAATTATCGAATATATATTTCCACGACGTACTATTAAACGCGGGGTAGTTTAATTAAAGTGCAACATATTTCCAATTGTTGTAACAATAATAAACAGAAGGATTCCCTTTAACAGTTTTGGCAAATTGTAGAAACTTAAGTTGCCAGCCTATCCGAGAGGTTTCAGAATAAAAAATCTACGA
Organism: Glycine tomentella; assembly: GCA_007407185.1. Taxonomy (NCBI): domain Eukaryota; kingdom Viridiplantae; phylum Streptophyta; class Magnoliopsida; order Fabales; family Fabaceae; genus Glycine; species Glycine tomentella. Next base: position 76,275 of record PYAF01001002.1, read on the forward strand.
TAGAATTTGTGTGATATTTAATATTTTGCACTTTTTATATATAAACATAAATTAAATCAAATTCACAAGCGGTACTAGGGAGTTTATTTCAGATTAAAAAAAATATTAGGTATTAAATTATTTTTATTAATATGGTCTTTCATCTAATAAAATTAAAGTATTAACATAGACATAATATACATATATATATGTGTATATATATATGTATATATATATATATATATATTAACAATATAGATGTATTATATTTAATATTTAATCTATTTCTTCATTTTGTTTAAGAACATTGGCAATTTGGCAAAACTAAACTCAAAATCCATAGTTAAGTTAGATAGAGCCTGCTAGATGAACTATATATGTCTTTAAATGTTTAAAAATTATTTATTAATTTTTTATAACAGTAAAATCATCTATTATTAGTATGATATATTAGGTTGTCAGCATAAATTTGTAATATTTATACTAAAAGTTTAATTTTTATTAGATAAATATCAAATCAATTAATAATGAAGCTACTCTAACACCAACTGTTTTTTTATCAGCCAAGAAAAATAATTATATTAACACTTAGGTACAAGGGGTACCTAAACCATAATACAAAAACATCTGTTAACATACTAAGAGAATCAGTTAACACTTCACATACACATCCAAAAGAACAACCTACTAGTGGGTATTTATACTATATTTACCTGTTATGCAGACATCATAAGTATACCATAACCACCCCAACTGTTAATATGTGAAACTTTTTTTCTTGTAAAACAGGCTTATAGAGTTTATTGATCATGTCAGATGATTAAATTAAAACACATTGAGAATACTTTATCGTTTTACAGGATGCGCGTATTAATTAAGTTTGATTTTCGCTAATATATAGTGAGAAAAATCAGTAACTATATAGATTTTAGCTGAATGATTTTTCGAGAATGATGTGCATATATTCAACTCTCTGCAGGCCAAAAAAGAGATGGATATACGAATCATTTTTTTTTTTATCTAATTAGTCAAAGATACTAGCAAATACCAAATCATCATGCTTGATCAATTGCGGTAGGATCCAAGAGAATACATGCATGCATACCGGGATACCACCTTGATTGAATTCTACATGCATGGTCTATCAAAAGATATGCATGCATTTGAAAACAATATTAATGAATTATTTGTCAAAGCATGTTTTTCCTTTGGCTTGTATGTGCTAAAAGTGAAAGTTGATTCATGGATGATAATAATATGGTTTAACCTCCTTGTTACAATTGGCTATACCTTTTTGGACCAAATACCTTCCACCGTAATCACACACGAAATAGTTCCACTTTTTTTCTTCAATACAAGGAAGTAATTAACCTTTTTTTATTTGTTCATAAATTATGTAAATGAATGAATGAAATTACAAAATTTTGAAAATTAAATTACTTAGTCAAAGTTGAACAGTGTAAAATGCATCATTGGGTTTATCTTCTATGTAATAAGTAGCCAAATAGGGATCTGCTTCCTAATTAAACACTGATAGAGCAGAAAACATGTCATTCTTAATTTAATAGGGAGAAGAACAAATAAGATAAAAGAATGGTGGGAGAATAATTGCATTTTCTGATAATTAAGAAAAAAACCTTTATAATTAAATTGTTATATGTGGATGTCTCACTTGGCCATGTCATGTCGTGCAGCATTTGCAATTTGGCTTCCAAATTGGCCATAGAAATATTGGAGCAAAAGTCTTGATCAAGATCAAGATGTTCGTTGATTACAAGATCATATTAGTCGACAAGATTGCATTTCAAAGTTAATGTGAAAGAATAAATAAGAAAAAGAAGAGTAATAGTAAGAAGTAAGAAAGTGACAGAAACAAAATTAAATTTAGACAGTTTGATGGTAATGTTTGACATTTGTGAATGCAAGAATTGTGTTTCGATTAAAAAAAAAAGTGTGAATTGTAAAAAAGATGTCGGAATCTTGGGAGTTGATCAGACGACAATGAGATGTATAAAATGGACAATAATAGCGTTACGTACGTTAAGCGGAAAACTTGTGCTAATTATTTTGTGATAAAAGTGCCAACAAGGCCACATTGTACCAATAACATGACACAAGGAAAACGTGTCAAAAAAATGTTTGACACGCATTTATTTGTTCATATGTACAGTACTTCTCAATTATAGACCACCCAAAGAAAAGTCTATCACAATTACTTTAGTTGTGTGGTTGAATTCATGTTTTATTATCTGTTGAAATATTAACTAATGTAATTTTAGGTAAATGTTGATATGCTTTGTTTTATGTTGAATTTCTAAAATTAATTTAGTATTAAGTAATTTTAAATAATTTGTGTTAAATTAAAAGTTTGTATTATATTTTACTGTTAACGTACTTCTAAAACTAAAATAAATTGCTTCATTCTAAAATTAATTTTAGCTAAAATTGATTTCATAAAATCAATTTTACAAACACCTTCAAACAAACACTAAAAGTCTAAAACGGATTTTGATAGCATAATTAGTAAATATATTTGAGAATGGCGCCTTTTAATTTTAGAGAAGCACGCCGTATGCATACCTAAAACATGTTACTTTAGGTGCAAGTTACCGGTAATCAATACTTTGGAAAAATCTAATCCAATCATAGATCGATAAATCTAGTGCTTTTGTTCTTGCGCATTAATTCAGCTAGCCGAAAGGCAATTTAGGAAGAAGTTAAAGGGGATGTACCATAATGGTTAGACCAAGTTTTATGGCACGTTACGAGCATGTACGTGTACAATTCAAACTTCTAATCTAATGATGAAATATTCATTCGTAAGTTTGATTTTTTTTTTTTTTTGTCGGCTTCATAAGTTTGAATATGATTTTCATAAAATCGGCTTATTTTTTTGAAAGTGGTTTTGAATTTCTAATAGGGTATGGGTAAGAACGTAAGATAGACCTCTTTGGTCAAGGCAACCTCGATAAATTAATAGAGAAATTGAAAAATAAATTCTGATATGTTCCTTTGATCATTCGTTAATCATACATATAACAAGTTTTATTCTTGCAGGGCATCATACTCGTAACAAATTACTGGATATCTTCTCGAACAACTGATGATGTATACTATCGAATAAGATATCAATGACATGTTAAAACTATCCGCGGAGATTCACCTAATATATTATTGCACAGACTTAAACCACAAGCAATTCAAGAGTGTATACCCTTCACTTTGTGGCCACTTGCTACCTTCATTTTGCTGCACCGCTCCTAAGTCATGGTTGTAAACTTGTAATCATCTCCATGTTTGGGACTCATTATTTACGAACTTGGGTTCATATTGGCTAGTCTAGTCCTCAGACCTGGTCACAACTGAACCAATGGGGAAAAGGCCTGATTAGTATTAAATTCCAATTCTAAAACTTGACACATACTATTTCTTTCTCATCTCAAAAATTTGGGCCTCATTATTGTAAGAGTTGTTATTGGGCCAAAACTGGCTAGTCTAGTCATTAGGCCTTGTCACTACCAATAGAGAAGTGGCCCCGTCAGTACTGAATTCAGGTTTAATTTCATAAATTGCTATTGCCACTACCAAGCCTTAGCAAATGACCATTTATCCTTCTGAGCTTTCTTATACTCCCATCCCTTCTCCCTTCCTCTCTCACCTCTCCATCATAACACCCCCACCATCTCCCTTCCTATCTCTCACTATTTTTCCCCCTCCATTTTTAATTATAATCAAATTAATATCATAAATTGATTTGATTACAATTAATAAAAGTAATTCATACATAACTAATTCAATTATGTTCATAAATGATAATTTCTATCTAAATAATTCAATTTTAGTTATAAGGTTTTTAATGCCAAGTATTTATAGGATTTATTAAATAACTAATTTTTTATCACTTTTGGTGAAATCATTTTTCTATTCTAGACCTTATTTATAAAATACTTTCCTAATTCACCCATACCAACTACATTTGTTAGGTGTGTACAGTGCTATAGTTTCGTGTTCACAAATTTACTCTCAATATTTAAACGAAAATAAAAAAGAGAGATGTCCCTTTATCTTTTCTTCCTTATTATGGAAGACAGTTTGATAAATAAATTTTCTGCAACATTCATTTTCGACGAATTTTCTTTCTCTTAAATGGGTGTTTGTTTATAACAAAAATAAAAATTGTTAATAAAAAATTAGTTATATATATATATATAACATGACAAATTTTGTAAAGTTTCTTTTAAATAATGTGTGAAACGTTTCGCTTTTCATTTTAACATTGCTTAACATGAAAGAAATAAAAGGAGAAAATAAATCTTTTTTTAATGAGACCCATATGATACCGAATAATAATACTCCAATGATTTGTCTGTCCTAAGTCTTAAAGAACAAAACAAAACCAAAAATGTGGGAAGAGTAAAAGAAACAAAAATGCCATTCCCCGAAGCATAGTATTCTATTAATTGATTTCATCTGCATCGCACCAAACAAAACCAAAACCTAAAACATCAATTCTCTGAACGTGGTACCACAGTGGATTGGATTTAATTGAATTGAAAATCCAACGTGAGGCGCGAGGCCAAGAAGTTTCCCGGAAAGTGGAAGGAAAGAGCGGAAAAGTAGGTCACAGAGACAGCTAACTAGGAAAGAAAACAAAGCTCTCTCTCTCTCTCTGTTAGTTAAAACCAACAACTTACGTATATTCCAACACACCCATCCCAAGCCCAAGACAACAGAGTAATGATTCATGTTTCTTATCTTTGGAATTGGAGGTGTGGTCATTGCTGCCACTGGGATTTACAATCATCACATATTTTATGATTGATTGAAAATATCTCTCAACCCATATAAAATTAATTTCACCAATCACCATGCTTTAAATAAAAAGATTTTTATTAAAATTGAAATATAAAAATACTAGTTCTTGAACCTTGTGTAGAAAACAGCACTTGTAATATTTTGTTTTTAAAAATATTAACGATATTTGTTTTTATTTAATTTTTTATAAAATGTTTTCAAATAATAAAATATAATATCATTAGTTGCTACTAATTCAAATTTCAATATACTTTTTATATTTCTAATAAAATGTCAAATTTTAAGAGATAAATTTGAGAAAAGTCGTCCTTTTTGTGAATATGAATTCCTGAAATAATTATGAGGTAAATATGTTTCTAATTTCTTAAAATAAGAAAATGTATATTTTTGGTCTTTGAACTTAAAGTAATATGTAACTTTTTCATTATTTTGACAGATCAATTTCAGATCTTCATGCTAATTTCTTTATTTTAGACATCGATACGGCTAATGGATTAATAATTCACGATGATCACATATCATTTTTCCTTTTACATCGTCTAATGAATTTATGTCAAATGTTTAAGAGATTAAAATCAAACTTTTACATATTTAGAGTGAATAAAATCAAACTTGTACATATTTAGAATAATAAAAACATATTTTATTTACTCTAAAAAAACATATTTTATTATATTGAATACTGTTTAAACTCTCATATTTCATCACACAACACACTTTACAATATTTCTCGAATAAATGACATTGCAATGATAAATAGTTCAAACTCTCATATTTCATCACACAACACACCTTACAAAATTTCTCAAATAACTAACCAAAGACAAATCAATATTGGAAAATAAATTGGTTGTGTCATATTAGATGATGTCAATCACAAGAAAGACCATTGATATCGTCCCAAGCAACCTTGATAGAAAACTTACCACTTGGACCATTCACCAAAATGGCCCTATCTCTAATAGCAATCTTGAGCATTCAATAACTAGGCATGGTACTAATGATTTCCTCTCATTTAGAGGATCCACTTAGCTAGTTTCATTCACCTCATTCTCCTTCAATGATTACCCCCAACTTTAGCTTCCTCTCCCAAGCCATGAGCTAAAATGAAATTTGTTTCCAAACTTATTGATAAAGAGACCAATAGGATGTCAATTAACATACCAAAGAGAAGTAAAATGTTCTATTTCCACCACACATTTTATCTTGTCTCATGCAATGAATCTCAATTTTCAGTTTTTTCCTCCATGTCTAGGAGCACTAACTTCGCAAACATGATTTAAGGAGGGAAACTTCACTAGTGAGTTTTTACTAAGTATTATAAAATACAGACTAATAAAATAGTTTATTATTAGTCCTTCTAAACAAGGAGGGTGACCACATAATACATTAGCAAATTAAGAAAGGCAAATTAACATGCTAAAGTGGAAAGAATAAGCACAAAAATCAAGATTAGGAATTGGACTTGCAAAGCTCTTTTCTCTGTCGAAAGTCGGTAGGCTCCAATGGGTGAATTCTTAATATATATATATATATATATATTCAGGTGTATTGATATATATTTTTTATTTTGTATAATGGTGTTGCTAAGCAAGTACAACTAATCTGAAAATATTTTTGGAAACTAATGATTAATACATCAAACAAGTAATAAATTTTAAAGATCGATTCAGTGGGGAAAGCTGCATAATTATTTATTGCATGTGCTAATAAATGTTTTTATGTCAAAAAAGAGATGTGTTAGAAAAAAATTTATTATAATATTCATAAAAAGTCATTATACTAAATACTACACCATTACATTTCATAAAAGTGGAACTTGTATGGTAAACCACCTAAGTTTTTCCGTTAAATATATTGCATTAAAAATGCTCTCTTTTTTTCACCAATCTTATATCTCAACCAAATCAAGACCTAAATCGTTTTGAGTTTCAGCCAATGTGAGTACAATTTCTTCAACTAATATTTTTTTTTTCACAAATACTGCAAAAATTAAAGATTGTAAACACGCTTCACAAAGTTAGGTATTTAGTAACTTTCTCTAGTTTTGTTGGTTATTCCATTAAAAGCTTTTACTGGAAAAACTAAGGAGAATAATTTGGCTACATTTCATAACTTATTTCAATTAGATTCTAATTTTTTTACTGGAAATTTGTTTCACTGTTAGATAAACAATTTTTTTTAAATAATTTCTACTATTTTTAAAATGGTACTTGAAATAACATTTTTTAAATGTTAGTTTCTAACTTCTAGTTTTTTTATATTTCATTCACTTTTTTATCTTAAAGTATTTATTCGATTTCTTTATTATCCATTTTAAATATATTATTTTACATTTTTAAGCTATTTTAATAGTTAGTTTATTGAAAGTTTATGATTTAATAAATTAGTTTAAAAACTTCCAAGTAATAGCTTTGAACTTGTAGTTATTAATTTTCAAAAAGATTGTCAACTTTCAGTTAATTTTTTTATCTTATTTTAACAAACATAGTCTTTAGAGAAGTTTTGATTGCTTTAAGAAACCAAAGACTTTTTTTGGCAAGGATAAAGGTTTTTATGTTTTAGAATGAATATTCAAATAAGTTTTTCAATATTTGAAAATGTTTTTATAATTTTTTACAACATAATATCTATAAATTTTTTATTTTTTATTTTATTCTTATACAATAGTTGAATCAGCGGAATAGAAAGAAAGATGAATGAAACGTGAAATGATTTTGTAAGTTGTTTGGTAAGAAAAAAAATGAGAGAAAAGAAAGAAATAAAAATATGTAAATAAAATGGCATAAATATATTTAATACAAGACATTTTAGTCATTTAATATATAGGACAATATTTCTAACTCTTTTTTCATTCAATGTTAAAAAGAAAGATAAACAAGTAAGTTCCACTTTTTAATTATTCCCCTCTCCAATATTAAGTAACCAAACAAAAGAAGGAAGATAATTTTGCTATATTTTCTTTCACTTTCATTATTTCCTCCCATTTTCTCCTAGATCAAATATAACGTAAAGTCTGCAATTCACTTTAATTCAAAGATAGGAAAGTGAGGGAAAAAAAGATATGTTTGTTTTAAAAAAAATAAAATAAGACTGGGAAGGGGAAGAGAGGAGAGAAATTTTGATACAACATTCTATTTTGTTTATTAAAAGAAAGGGAGAGAAGAAATTTTTAATAGAGGAGATAAAAATAATATATATCTTTTCTTATTTGATTTATAAGAAAAAGGGAAAATAATTTAAAAATTATTTTGTTTATTGTTTTCTCATAATTTTTTATTTCAAAATATAAATTAAAAAATGATTTTATTTTATCAAGAATATTTCAATTAACATACATGAAATGTTTTAAATCCTCTTCCATCCCTCCTTGGAAATTCTTCCGATATTAGAAAAAAACAAATTGGATGGAAGATTTTTACTTCCGCACCATCTTAAAAATTAAAACTGAAAATAAAACTTTGTAAAACTTTTTTTTTTCTTTCCTCCCCTCAAGCAAACACTATTTTCTTTTCTTAACTAAATGTATTCTCTAAGAGAGATAATTCTCCCTTTTCTTTCTTCAACCACTATTTTTTTTTTTTTATGGACTACCAATATCTTTTACAAAACATAATCTTACTTGAATCTTATAATACTACTATGGCAAACAAACTCTCATTTCAAATATTTAAAATAATTACATATCTAATACTGAAAATTAAAACCAATGAATAAAATAAAAGAAACTTGTGTTAGTTAATTAATATGCTTGATAGTCATCCACCAAACACTATCATAAATAATAAAGTAACAAAATCTCAAATTAATAAATAATTACCACCAAACAGTTTGGTCCCCTAAATTTTTGAAAATAATATTTTTAGTCCCTTAGCGTGGACACCCTATTAATATATGTTTCCTGCGTAGTGTTTGCCTTTAAAGACTAAAAACACTAATTTTTAAAAGTTAAATAATCAAAATGTTTTCATAGTAAAATACAAGAATTAAAACTAAGAATTTTATAAGATATAGGGATTATAAATATTTTTGCCATAAAACATTAACTAAACTTACTTAAAATGTGTTTAATTCCCGTAAAATAACTCTCAAGAAAATCTTTCCACACTCAACAAAAATCAACTACCTAATGTATATAGTTCACTTAACAACACATTAAATTTATAGATGAGAATGTGTTTAATTTGATTTTGTAGAGTATACTCTTAGAAATAAACATTTTTTAAATATAATTAAGTTCATAATCAAAAATTAATTACACAAGTACTGTTCAATAAAAGAGTATTTATGAGTTTTTTATAGTCTTTTAATGATCTTTTTTAGTCTCTAAAATGTCGTATCATTCATAAAAATACTTACAAAATTTTACTTCCATGCAAAAAATCAAAATAAACTCTAAAAAATCTAAATTTGGTTAGTTGGTTATGGTTGAAAGATAAAAAATATAAAAAAAATTTCTTATATTAAAAACCTGCAAAAAACTATCATTATCACCTAAATATATTGCAATGCATAATTTCTTTTAAAAAAATAATATTTCTCTTAGAAACCCATCAAATTTTTCATTAGAGATGCTCAAACTACACTAATTAACAAAAAATGATCGCTAGTTGCGTACAACCTAACTATTACCCAAAGACCCTTACTACATCCACACAAATGTTAATTAAAGTTTAATTCTGCACATATGAATTAACATTTTCTTTTACCGTCATCAAATTATAAATTATCACATAATTACTTCAAAAATTACATCTAATAATTACTAATCTGCCGGTTCATCAAAATTAATTTTCGTGAAATTATTTATCTTACCCAGGAAGCGTTCCTTGTCTATCAAAATTATAATAATTTCTAATCTGCCAGGACCATCAAAACTAATCTTTCTCTAATTATATAATATATATTCCCTGTAAGATATATCCATAGTCCTATCAAAGTCAAAGGTAGGAAAAATCCAGAAAGGGGTTCTGCTTACGCACTAGGTTCAGGTCTATTGGTATGCAATTGGTGTGGCCACATATATTAATTATTCCACAAGTTTCAGAGCTTAAAGCGACGTTAGATATACTCAGATATTTTCTCTTTGCCAAAGCTCCAATCCCCCCATCACATACATCATTCAAGTATTCAACTCAGAACGCATTTTCTCAGTGGATTTGCGCTTTCGCCATTGAAAATTTCACACCCAAATTAAAAGAGAGAAAAAATAATAAAATAATAATAACAAACAGAAAATAACAGAAGGTATTAAAAAAAATGAAGAAGTTGCCTTCCTTCTTATATATAATTTTTTCACATCGTCTCATCATAACATGATCATGATCATCATCTGATATCATCACCACCATCATCACAATCACAACCAAGTCATCATCACCGCTGCATGTCCATCATACGAGAAAAGTCCTCGAAGCAGACGAACCCGTCCCCGTTTCTGTCCACTCCCTCTATCATGCGCCGGCACTCCTCTAATGTGCACCGTTCGTCGCCGATGGCTTTCAAAACCCTAAGCAGCTCCTCCGCCGAGATCCTCCCGTCTCGATCCGTGTCGAACACCTCGAAGGCTTCTTTGAGCTCGTCGGGATCCGACCCGGTTTCGAGACCCGATCCGACGTAGTTCATGAGAGACTCAACGGTGATTCCTTCGCCGTCGACCTCGCCGAGCATGAGCGCCACGTCGCCGGGGCTCGGCGACGCGCCAAGGCGCGTGAGGAGCGACTCGAGGTCCTGGCGCGTGACGACACCATCGTTGTCGCCGTCGATGAGGCGCAAGGCCTGCGCGAGGTCCCACCGCAGGTCAACGGCGGCGGAGGCGACCTCGGACCACTCGCCGGAGACGTCCGGGAGAACGCTGGTCGGAGTTTGGTTACCGGCGGAAGGTTTGTGATGTGCGGTGGAAGAGTCATCGGAGGAGGATCCGGATCCGAAAGAAGTCGGGTCGGAGCGTGAGACTAAAGATCGTTCCTTTTTGCGAAAGAAGCGTTTGGGGCTTAGTTTGAGGTTTCTGGGGTTGATGCTGCTAATGAGCTTCATTGTTTTTGGAAATGAAAAATGAAGAAGAGAAGAGGAGAAGGAAGAAAGAGTGGGGGTTGAGGGGAAAGAGAGTGGAAGGTGGAGGGATTAAATGGGGGCGCCATGGGAGGTCCATTTCTCACTCCTGGGTACCTTCCACGAAGTTTCCTATACATCATGGAGTCATTATAAAAGAGGGTGGCTATTTATATTTTGGCTTTTTTTCTTTAATAATTAATATGTCATAATAGTTTACTGTAGTGGGTTGGAATGGTTGATGAATACCAATGTATTCTTTTGGTCTTACTCTTTGCTTGGTAAGTAGGATGTAGGTTAGAAAGTTAGGAAATAAGGTGAATGTGGTGATTTGGCTTAGTTAAGAAGGAAGGATGGTTTTGAAATTTTTAATAGGGTTTTCACGTTTAAAAAACTCCCCTTTACTCTTAGTAGAGAGAGAAAAATTTTATTGTTGTAAAATTTTATTTTCTTATTCTTTTTTCTCATGAAACTCATAGAAAGTAATTGGTCCTTTTTATTGTTCATTCTTGTGAGTAAAAGTGTAGTACATAGAGTGTATGAAGAATCATACTCTTGATGTCTCTGTAATGAGTTCATGGTAACGAGGATGAAGGGCATCCTTGATCCATTAAAATGTGTCACCTATATCTACTACCACAACTTTCAATCAAGGGCGGTTCTGGACCCACTCAAGGTGTCCAACCGCATAGGGTCCCGAAAAATAAGGGGCCCCAAAAAATAAGGGACCTCAAATATTATTTATTAAGGGGTCTCAAATATTATTTATTGTAACATATATTCAATATTGAAAACTAGAGAAGATGGTAATATTTGATTTTTAATAATCAAGGAGTCCAAGGTTCAATTCCCACCAACAACAATTTTTATAAAATTTATATTAATTTTT
>PYAF01001002.1:98562-145620 GCA_007407185.1 Glycine tomentella
AAAATAAAAATATTTTAGAATTATTTCTCATCTTTATCCTTTATTTTCTTGAGATCTAATGATTAAAATTAATTAGTTATTATAATTATTAATCTAAAAAATTAAAAATAATTTTAAAAGAATTATTTTTAAAATAAGTGATTCTTTCATATATATATATATATATATATATATATTTATCTCATACACAGATATTCATCTCACATCTTTCAAGATTTTTTACTAACAAACAAACATAAATCATATTTCACGCTATTACAAATATTCATTTTTCCTTCCATCTTCGGGTAATCAGACACGCGTGTATCTTGTCTCTCTAAGTACTAACCTAAGTTTTTTAACGAGTTTTTCAGGTTGACAAATAAATCATGAAATTTGAATGAATACAACAATCCTAAACTATCATTTGTTTAAACTCAAAATGCTCATAGAATATTTACATCTAATGTTCTTCTAAGGATTGGAAGTAAATGAGTGGTATATAAATGCAAGGTCTTCAATCTCCAAAGCTCTGTACCTCTTTGACTCTTGAAACTTTTATAATTGATGTCAAAAACTAGTAAGGAATCGTAAACATGAAGATTTAAATTAGGAATTTTAAAATATTTAAGGACTAAATTGAGAAAATGCGAAAACGTAATATTTCAAAATGATATTTTAGTCTAAATTATATATAACACATATTAGTGTCTTAAAAGGGTATTAGAAAAGTATATAATTTTAAAAATGAAAAAAATAACATTGCAATTTAAATATTTATGAAAAAAATGAGAGTGTAATGTACTTATCTATGGTACATGTCCGGAGTGTTGTGTATAAGGAAAAAAGTATCATGTTAGATAAAAATAACAGTTATGTGTGAGGAAAGAATATCACCTTGGATAAGAATAATAGTGACATATATAGTATAATGTGGTTAGCAAATAATTTTATTGGAAAAGATTTACCTCTTAAATATCTGGGTTCACCTTAAAGAAGAAGATAAGAATAATAATGTATTTGAGTTAGCTCTGATTGTCACATTCAAATATATCTAAATTTATGGCCGTTGTTAAAAAAGACTAATTTGTTAGTTTTTGTTTGATGAAAGATTTAAAACCATCATCATTTATTCAGTGACGAATCCAAAAATTTTAAGTAGTGCAAATAATATTTTTATACAAAAATTAGTATTTTAGTTTGTATATTATATAAGATAAAAAAATTATATTAAAATGTAAATAATAATTAAATATTTATAATATATAAATAATATTATAATTAAATTTAATAATAAATATTCAGAATAATATTTTGATTTATCATGAATAATTTAATTTTTTATAAGATTATTTTTAACTATTAATAATTTCTTTAAAAAAATAAAAAATTCAATTTAAATATAAATATGAAAGAGTGAATTAAAAAGGATAGACAATTAGAAATTTAAAGTATAAAAATAAAAATAAAATAAAAATAATTTCAAATGATTGAGAGAAATTTTTTTGACTAATTAATTGTAAAGATGCACATAAAAAATAACGAAAAGAGAAGATACTGAGAATGTTTGAGAAAGTAAAATTAATGAGTCTAAAAAAATTAGAGACAATACTCATATTATTAATTAATTTTATTACATTTTAAACTATAAGAATATTTTATAACTATGCGTATGTCTTATATTTAGCAATGCACTTAAAAAATAATAAATATTAAAAATGTCTAATTAACAAAGGAAAAATAATGAGACAAAAAATAATTTTATGACACATTATTTATATTATAAATTAATTTTTTACTACGTTTTAATTATAACTTTATATATGTATTATATTTACCAATGTTAAAGTTAGTAGGGCGCCCACAATCTAACAAGTACATCCGTCATTACTTTTACTCAATTTTCTTACTTAAATCGCCAAACACCTAAATAATCAAGAACTAAGTAAATTAAACAACATATAAGTCCTAAGAATTCATATATCTCAAAGCCATTATGATTTAAGTTGAATAACGATTCACTTGTTTATTCTTACTTGGCTCATTTAAGTTGGATAACAACATAAGTATTTTTATAATATAATTCAGAATTCATATTATGCTAGGCTCCTCAAGATGATCCAAGTATCAATCACTATTGTTTTTAAATAATAAAAATTTGCACCTTTTGGCAATTTCAAATAAATACTTAATGAAATTGGGTCATATGTAGTCACTGTTGAGTGTTGACAATTGCTTTAGCATAATTCATGATATTTGGATTTAAGTTTCTCTAGAAGCACTTTTAGAAAAAAAAATAAGAAGAGAAAAATAAAATGAATTTTTTTATAAACTAAAATAAGTTTTGATTAACTCATTTGTAGATGTTATCTCATCTTTTAGAGAAATAATATTGATGAGCTTATAAAAATTAGCTAACAGAGAACTTATTTTTGCTTACGAAAAAGTTTATCTTATTTTTCTCTTCTTATTTTCTTCTTTTAAAAATATTTCTAAAGAAATTTATCCAAACAAATTTTTAATATGATCCGAAACGATTAAAGATTTCACTTGCAATAAATATAATATTATAATAAACTCATGTAGATTTTGAGTATCTGATATGCACATGAAGGATATAATATAGTAATTAAGGAGAAGTGGGTTGGTTTGGCTTGTCCATCATTTTTAATCATTGGCATGCATATTCTAAACGCTAAATTAGGAAATAGGCAAGGGACAGAGAGAGAGAATATGTTGGTTATAAGGTAATGTATCAAGCTGATAACATATTTTTAGCCTCGAACTCTGTGCACCGAAGGTTTAATTTTTAAATTATTTTTTACTGAATAAAAAAATATTTATATATATTTATAAGACTTTAAGTTTTGAGCGTGTGAAAATACACAAATATAAAGTTAGATGAATAGTTAAGAATAAAGAGAAGGAAAAAATATTGTGGGTTTTCGAGAATGATAAAATTGTAAAAATAAAAAATCTAAATAATTTATATTTTAACCCTATATAATACTATAGAATCTACTAAAAAATGGTTTAAGATTTCAATTTAGGATTTATTATTAAATATTCTTAAGTTATACAACGAAGGAAGTCGTTCAGTTTTTCGTATTTTACTAATTCACGGACCAATAAGTAAGCCTAAATTATAAACCAAAGTAAGCCCATTAACATAAAATTCAACACATTAGTTTCAATAAATTATTAATTAAACTTGAGAAAATGTTCTCGTCCAAATAATTAGCTTTGCAGCTGCTCCTATACATACATCTTCGCAGAGACTGAGGAAAAAAAGAAAAAGAAGATATGTTTTCATTCCCACGCAACCCCAGATGCCAGATTTCTAATGAACTCTTTCGCCTTCAATTCCTTGGAATTTGCATCATTGTCTTTTCAGATATTAAATTAATTCTTACTTTTCAACATTTTCCACAGAATTAGTGCGGGGAGAGCGACACTGGACTCTGTTTAACGTGCACTCTACTATTCTTCCTGACCCCACAAATTACCATGCAATGGTCATAAAATAAAGAGGAAAAAAATATAGTATATGTGCCAGCTAGCTTTGGGTTGATTGATTATTCATGAAATTTTAACACATCTTTGAATCATTTTCTACAAAAAGTTTAAGTAATGGGTAAATAGTTTTTTTTTATTTTTAAATATGTAGAGTGTTGAAAAATTTATTTATATAAAATAAAAATTTAATTTTTTGTTCTAAAAAGTGAAAGAAAGTGTGATAAATTTATCTATCTATTTACTTTTATGTTATCATTAATGAAATAGTCTACATGACACTAATTTGTCAGCGCTCTACCTAAAATATTTAATTTTCATCTTCTTCATTTTTTAATTATTATAAGTATAAGATTATAATAAACATTTTAAAAAAGGAAAGCAAACATAAGTTAGAATAAACATAATAATAAATATAATATTGATTAATAAACATGAAATTTCTATTATAACAATATTAGACAGTGACAAAAGCAAGTTGAGTTTCATTTATTTGTAAGGCTTAATAACTTAATAGTTGTGCATTTTAATTTGTTTGAGTATCATATTTTGGATAAATTACTATCTCATATTTTTGTTTTGAAATTTCTAATATGACACTACTTTAACCAAAATATGAGACTCAAATAAAATACTTTATCCAAAATAAGATAGTCAAATAAAAATGCACAGTCATTAAGTTAATCCTTACAAAAAAAAGAGACCCAACTTGATTTTGTCACTACCTAGTGTTGTTACAATATAAATTTCAAAGCAACAAATAAATTATATTTATTAATCAATATTATATTTATTCTTATGTTTGTTTTCTTAATTTTTAAGTGTTTATTGTAATTTTATGCTTGCAATGATTAAAAAAGGAAGAAGATGAACATTAAATTATATTTTGGGTAGAACCTGACAAATTCGTCCCTAAATGTGTAGAGTGCTGATAAATTCGTCCCTGAATGTGCCACGTAGGTTATTTCATTAACGTAACGGACTAAATTTAACATATGGATGAATTTGTCGCACTTTTTTTCACTTTCGGAAACAAAAATTTGAACATTCATCTTTCGAGGACGAATTCATCAGTTCTCTATACATTAAGAGACGAAAATGATTATTTAGCCTTTAAGTAATTTATAACTTGTTTTTATAAGCTATTTAAAGTAGTTTACGAAGGTTGGTTAATAAGTTACAAACACTTTTTGTTTTTTCAATTTTTGTTTTTGTTTTAAAACAATATTATTAAAAATATATTTAAATATTAAAAAGTGATTTTAAACTATATAGGTTTATTTAATTAAATTATATTTTTAAAAAAGAAATAAAATTTGATTTAAAATAATATAAGGTTTCCAAAAAAAAAAAACAATATAATGTTATTGCAAATCAATTTCAAACAATATAAGTAAAACATAAAAAAATTACCATCTTTTTGTAATATAAAGTTAAAAATTATTAGGAAAAAATAATTAATGTATGTGTACATACATGCATGCATGTATTTTTTTTTTACATCATTTCAATATTTATTAATTATCTTTGTTAATTTTACTAAACACTTTTAGAAGAATCTTTAATATCTTTAAAATGTTATATTTTAATTTTTAAGACTTAACATTCGTTATCTTTTCGAAAGACTAAGATTTACACAATCTGTGGACCCTTGATGAGTTGTTCTTGGCTACCCATAAAAAGGCTCAGACAATTGGGTTGATAGTTAATTTTAAAGGACATATATAAGTAGTCAATCATATACATTATTTTTATACAATTTAGTTGTCTAACAAATTAAGTTTCTAACTAGCTAGTTTATATTTCTTGAGATTGAACAAAGAATAACAACATTGTCTTAACCAAATGCAAATGCAAAATGGCGAGGCTTATGTAGGAAGTAGCTACATTAGCCAAGCATGGCATTTGGCAAGACGTTGGTGGCAATAAAAAATCAAAGACGAGTTCATGAAACCATAGATTTACCTTTGAATTAAACTTCTATTTTTGTGCATTGTCGTTGACTCAAGAGTCTTGAGCGACTATCTCTCAAGCAATGACACATATGATGAAATAGTGACTATGGTTGAGCAAATCATTGTAAATGTTAAGGAGAGGATTGCAAATGCTAATGGGAGGTCAAGGTTGTTGAGCACATGATTTCTACCTTAGAGGCTAGAGCATCACATGCAAACTATGGCGGAGTGGATGACAACATTGGAGTACTAGATACTCTATTGTAAAGAAAGTATGAATTTCTAAGTTATTTTTTTATATTTTATTTTAAGTCAACTTCTTTAATGCACTTACTCACGATGACTTTGGTCAAATTAACTTTTTTTAGGTTCACCAAAAAGTAAATCAAGTCAAGCAAGTCTTTTTTTTTGTTCAATTCGGATTGGCAGAGTTGACCAATTTTGATTAATCTAAATTGTCTTAATCAAGACTACTTATAGTCCTTGGCACATAATCATGAGTTCTATTGATAAATAAAATTGTTACAAATATTTTTTAACCTAAATATTTTCATGGTTAAAACAAGTATATTTTTCACTTGTTTCTCTAAATAATAATTTGATATTGTTTATGTCTCTTTAAGTTCTTTTCTAAGTATTTTTTGATTTAAAGTTTCTTCAGGTTTCAACTATTTTCTCTTGTAAGAAGTTAATAAAAAAAATTAGTAACTATTTTGTCCTAACAAGATGAATACAAATAAAGTTGAAGTCTTTTACTTACCATAAAGAATATAAATAAAGATTCTAGGAAGAGAGTTAAGGATTGAGAAGACAACATTTTGGGCAAAAAAAATTAAAATATTGTTATTTTAAAAAGAAATTATGAAAATATAGTCATTTTGAACCAATTTACGAATGTATAGTACTCAGTTGCGCCCCACATAGGTGCCACAGGTGGCACCTCACACAAGCGCCACTTTGCACCTGTTTTGTCCCTATTAATAAGTCATTTGCCGGCAAAAAAATAAAATAGTACAATTTAAAAAATTACAAATTTGGGACTGTTTTGAAACTATTTACAAATATGGGACTGTCAAACACGTCCAATTTGAGCGTGTTTCAGACCAAAACCTGTGAAAAAAGGCACAAGTGCATATGTTTTGTTTGAAAGGGTAGGGCTTGACACAAAGTTTGCATCAAGGCACGTAGACCTAATCATGAGGGAGTATTTTGTATTATTGGTTTTGAGTTTGAGTACTACATTAGTCCTTTTTTTCTTCTTCTTCTTCTTCTTTTCTACCTTGAAAAGAAACCAACCTTTCAGTGAAACCACTCATCACACTGACACTGTTATTGTTCCCTTCTTTCTTGCTTGCTTTCTTTTCCGTTTCTTAAGCACAAACACCAATGCCAAAAACCAAAACCTCCTTGCTCCTTCTCCATCTTTCTCATTGCTTCAAACAACAAGTAGTAGTGTGTATGCTACCAAGTCCTACCCTTTGCTAGCAAGTACTAGTGGGAACCCGACTTCTCACCAGCTTTTTTTTTTTAAGTTTATATTATAAATTAAAAATTTATAAAAAAATATTTGTCTCAATGGGAAGTTGGGAATTGACAATCCGACTTTAGTACAAATTTTTTAAAAATTATATTTTTTAAAAGAATATTTTTAATTTTTTGGAAAAAAATTTAAAATATATTTTATCAGTTTAATATTTCTTAGTTGTATTAAATTTAATAAATATTTATGTTAAAATAAATATAAAAGACAACGTGATTAAAAAATAAAGTGGATATGTAATCATCGTATCTCGGTTATATTATACTATGAAATTAAAATATTAAAACAACAAAAAATATTAACAATTACATAGATAATCATAATCATGGAAACCTAATAAAATAACGGAACGTACAAATAATAGCAACTAGAGAGACAAACACAACATAAAAAAACGAAAATAACGAAATGTACTAACAATAACAATTGAAACATGAAAATGAGGAAACTAATCATAATTTGAAAAATGTTGTGCAGCAGACATGTCTTCTTTTAGTAGTTGGATTATTGGTTTGTTAAAAATAGCTAAAATTTCTATTAGACAGAAACGCTTCTAGTAATTGGATTCTGCTAACACCTTTAATACGTCTTCATCATTTTTCAGTTGTATTATTTTATATTCGATTAATTTTCTTGAATATTTTGCATGGCCTGGTTGTCGGAAGAACAATTGTCTGACCATCTGTGATTCATGAATTGCATAAGGGGGAACTCCTAGAGACATAACTTGCTTGATTATATCCTTGAGTGTTTCAATGTTGCATCGAGAAGGAATTTAAAATATTATAGGATTTGTTCCAGTAAAGGAGTAACCCAAAAAATTGTCTTGTCGTGGTATCTTCCACTTGCCGTTGCAATACAACTTTGCATCATGAATAGAAGTAATGGTGGATCGAAGTAGGTTGAGTATATCATCAGGTGTTTTGCTGATGACACATAATAATTTAATAGGACCAACACACGAGTGTTTTTCATGACATATTAACATTGTGCAAACATCATCATCATTTTCCAGTTGCAAAGAAAGAAAAAATATTGCTGACCTGCATTGATGGATGGTTGTCGATAGTAGATTTCATGCATATATTGGTCATTAGTTACCTGAAGGGTGTTGTGCATTCTACTCTTTAGTGTTTGGAAAGAACACTCAGTAGAAACTCACATTGGTATTGGAGTAGGATATTGAAAATAAACACTAATTTTGTTGTGTATGACTGATCCATTTGAAAAAATGAATGCTAATATCGAGTTAGCAATGGTTTGAGTGCTTGTTTCTCCCAAGAATATCATAATATGGAGATTGAATTTTGTTTGTGAAGGTATATTGTGTTAAAGTGTGTGGCTGTATTGAGGGAGTTTTGTTTATTTATACACAACTGAATATTTTCCACGTTGATGTTATCGAATTATGATAAGGTTAGAATTGTGTATTTGGTAGAGGTTGGTCTAGTATCCAATGTTGATTAAGACATGTCATTATTCCAACTTTTATTTTTATCGATGTAGTGCATAGTGTTGTCATTTTCGATTGTGATTTTACCCTTGTATGTAGTGTAACAATCCATTATTGATGTCATACATTGAATTTAAATTGGCAGTTGTCTATATTGTGTTGTAGTGTATGGTTGTATTAAGCGAGTTTTGTTTATTAATACACAACTGAATATTTGCCACGTTGATGTTATCGAATTATGATAAGGTTAAAATTGTGTATTTGGTATATGTTGGTCAGGTATCTAATGTTGATTGAGACGTGTCATTATTCCAACTTTTGTTTTTATCAATATAGTGCATAGTGTTGTCATATTTTAAGGATCGAAAACATGCTTTTTTTTTGTTTTTTTGAGGACGTTATTGATGAAACTGTTAGATGATATATTTTTTTTAGGATTGTTTAACATGAAAACTATGAAAAAAAAATTTGAAGACATTTTTTTAATGTATTGGAGAAATTTATTTTAAATTGCCTAACATTATTACCACTTAAACATTTTTTTAAGGGTCAAAAATATGGTTAAGCATTATAAATTTTAACATAAATATTTATTAAATTTAATACAACTAAAAATTATTAAACTAGTAAAATATATTTTTAATTTTTTTTAAAAAAATTTAAAATATTCTTTTAAAAAAATATAAGCGATAAAAAATGGTCCATAATACCTTATAGTCCATAACATAGTCTGTAACAAATAACAAATACAAACTAGAAAATCTACGAAGCCGGAGGCCACTACTGATGATGCACCTGGCAATCTTACAATTTGCATCTACCACGTCCACACGAAGACTGTGGAGCAGGAGCAGGTGCTGGATGGATCTGGAGGTGGAATAATAAAATCCTGAGATGCCTGCTGCACAAAATCATGTCGTACGTACCAGGAGGAGTAGGAGAATATGTGGGCACATGGTATGGAGCTGGAGTGGCCTCGACCGGCAACTCTGGACGATAGTCTGACTGGTGTGGTGAAAAATCTATATGGCTATACATGTCCTCAAGAGCTATATCATCCCACGACTGAGGTCCTTGACTACTACTCGTTGCCTGATCCCCAAATGCCATGGCTACTGGATTGGCCTGATACGTTGGCTAGCTCTGCGTGTCCATCGGTGGGCACTCTGACTGATAATATGTATGAGCCTTCGGTTGGGTAGGCTCGTGAAATGTCTGCTGAACATCGTATTCATGACCTTTGAAGGGTGGCCTAAACCATCCACCCATGCGTGGCCTGCGTGCATGAATAGGCTCAAGAACTGGTGAAATAGGTCGTCAACGACGTCCTATTCCTCGACCCTCTCTCGCGAGATGCCCAATGTCGATAGACAACTGTGCCTCCTTCGGAAGCTGGGTCAGGGGTGCCTCTGGACCTGGCTTCTCCAACCGAGCGGTCTCTCTGAAAATAACAATCAGGCGACCTATTTCCTCGTATACATATTCCAAAGTGTGGTGTGGAAATTGCTCAGGCGTGGTCACAAAATACAAATTCTCTAGACCATCAACTTATAACTCACAGCAGATATACATAAAGAAAAATATTTAATAATAGTAAAAAAATGATCTCGAGTAAATAACTTACGCAACGTCTTAATTTGGCAGCCCGCTTCGTGACATATCGTTTGCCGCAAAGTCTATACCTAACCATGTATTCATGGTTGGGTGACATAAGACCATGTATTTTAGGAGGCACTTCAACATGTCGAACTCTCCTATTCCATCTCTCTATAAATTTCCTTAGCCCGCGAGTCCAATTTTCTTAAGGTTTACCCCGAAGGATATAATCATGCACACCTTTTAATTTTCCAGACCTATGAGGTATCGGTTGATCTCGCCCAAATTGCCTTACGCAACTATCAGGCTGCATATACTTAGCAATGTGAAAACAAATAACAGGTGTCCTAGCCATCCACAAAAGCTTTGTCTCAGGAGATGCACCCAAGAAATCGTAATCTTGATAAGGTTGTCAAACCACCTACACATTTAAAACATATATTGGAGTCAATTGCATATTCACATCCATTTTAAATAAATATATTTGATTCAAAAAAATACCTCATCTCTACATAAGGTGTTTAGTCTGTCTCGATACCTAAGTGAGTTCATTCTGAAGCGACCTAGAGCATTAAATCTAATTTTCAGATTCAACATTAAATTGTTAATTACAGTACACATAAATACATGGTGATGCAAGTAATAATACATAAACATACCAGTGTCCGAAGTGGCGGTCCAGCTCATACGGATCAGGCAAAGGGGGAGCAATGGGTGGAAATCTCGGCCATGTAATATCTTGGATTTAAGCATGGGATTAAGCCTGGATTAAGAGTTATAATCATGCATAAGAGTCCCTAAAAGGAAAGCAATAGGCTGTTTAGGCCATGTGGCGCGACCCGCGTGGGGTCTGGCGCTATCCGCGTGGGAGGCTTGAATAAGGGCAATGCTTTCGGCCCTCTGACGTTATCAGCGTGGATATGACGCTACTCGCGTGGATGATTCGAACCTGTGGCACGATCCGCGGGGGACTTGGCACGATCCGCGTGGAAGGTCTGAATCAGGCCAATGCTTCCGGCCATCTCACGCTATTCGCGTGGATTTGGCGCTAATGGCGTGGGTTGCTCGAACCTTTGGCGCGATCCGCTCGGAACGTGGCGCGTTCCGCGCGGGACTTTCGGTCAGCCTTTTATAAATAACTCATTCTGGACGGAGCTGAGAGAAAAAAGGAGAGGAAGAGAGAGAGAACGACCATTGATGACCCATTGAGCTTCATATCTTCTCCATCTTTCATCTAAACACCTCTGATCCAACTGAGAAAGTGTTCAGAGCCTCGAGATAAGCTAGAGACCCAGCTTTATTCTCGACAAGAGGCGGTAAACGGCGAGATCGAGATTTCTAAGGGAGTCCTTGGAATCGAACAACCAGAGGCGAAGGAGGCTTTGTATGAGCGATCTACCTTAGGGAAAGTGATTCCCTGGTGTGTCTTGACTGCACAGAGGTAAGAAGCTCGAGCTCTAGCCGTTGGTTCTGTGTTTGGGTTTTTGGTTGGATTTTGAGTACCTTGAGAGGTGTTTTTGAGGTGTTAGAGCCGTTATTAGGCTTAGACTCTGTAGAGTTTTGTGTTCAGAGGGTTACTTTGATAAAGTTAGAGCCTCGAGTCATCATTATTGATGAAGTTTGATTTTGGCTCTGAGTATGTATGAGCAGAGGTAAAAGGCTGATTATTTGGCTAGTATGAACCTTAGAGTAGTTGACAAAATTACTCATGGGATAGTATGGATGTTGTTTGTGAGCTGGAATTGGTGATAATGAGAAGCTTGGAATTGACCTGGATAAAGCAGGGATATGCTTTATATTAGTCTGATCAGAGTCTTAGAAGAGGCTCTGGAGCCTTGTGTAGGCTAAGTAGGATCCTTTTGAAGGTCTGAGAATCACTTGTGAAATGATTGTTCTTGTGTTATGTAGAAAGGATTATAAGTTTCCTTTCGTTCTAAATGGCTTAAAACTGTATTTGATAAATATGTGGTTGTTCTTATGTAGGACGTGAGCTTGATAGTCCTAGTGGTGGTGACCACGAGGCCTGGAGAGCCGGTATTTTGCCTAGAGCAGGTAAGCTCTTGGTTCTTGCATGTGCGTCCTTTACTGTGTTCCACCATGATCCTGATAGGGTGATGGTTCTGTTGTGATTATATGCATGTATATGGAAATTGTATGTTGTTATGATTGATTGATGAATGGTGTTCTGTACCCTGTGAAAGGGCAATTGATGTGAATTGATATGAGATGCTTGACCTGTGAGCTACACCCTGAGATGGGTGGTTGATATGTATGGCTATGAATTGTCTAGCTTATGACTTGCATGGTTGATTGTTGAATCCTATGGTAGTAGGATAGATGACATGAGATTGAGTAAGACCTGATGTGAGATGTTCCTGTGATATAGACGTAGCCTCCCGAATGGAGATGTTCCTATATCTATAGATGTAGCCTCCTCAGGTAATTGTATTAAGACAGGTTATGAGATGTTCCTACGATATAGATGTAGCCTCCTGGTTGGAGATGTTCATATATCTGCAGATATAGCCTCATTATAAAGAGATGTTCCCGTTATATAGATGTAGCCTCCTAAGTGGAGATGTTCCTATATATACGGATGTAGCCTCTGATAGATGTATTGAGATCCTGCCATGAGATGTTCCTAGTATATAGATGTAGCCTCCCTAGGTGGAGATGTTCCTATATACTTAGATGTAGCCTTTGCAGGATAGTGATGTATGTGATGAATGGCTGTATGCCATGAATATAGTCTGACTATTGACAGGTGGATGTGCATTGATGGTGCATGTGGATTGATTGAGTGATTCACTGATGTTGATATTGATTGTTTTGATATACTATTTCCATGTATATGTATGAAAGTGAACCAGGGGAAGGAAATACCTTCAAGGGCCCTGAGTTTACTGGGATTTTATATCTCACCCCTTTTGTGGGACTTATATTTTCAGGTGAAACCTCAGGAGGAGCAGATAGATCCCAAGGCAAGAAGCCTGTGCAGGGATAACTGTGTTTTGAAACCTTAGGCATAGATAACATGGGCATGTGGCTCTGATGTTTTATATTTTGCCTTTGGTTTGGTTTTTTTGTACCCTGAGGGGATATTTTGTACAGTTTTGTACTTAAACAGAGAACTTATGTATATTCACCATATTATAGTGTACAATGTTTATGATAGTGACTTTTGATGACGTCACTCTTAGTTTATGCTTCCAAACTGCTTAAACTCTGATAATTATATGTGTGATTGTTGATTAATGTTTGGTAATGACCCTGAGGATTAAATGGGGCGTTACAGGCCATGCCCAAATCTGAAGCAAAATAGTGCAACCACCAATATCTTTTCTCTCCGGGTATGTACAATCGCATAACTGTCTAAACAAGTGTGCCAAAACTGAAGACCCCCAACTATATGAACCAATATTAGCAAAATCACCCACAAGTAAGGCAATGTAGCGACATCCTACTACGCTCCCCTCGATCTATCACAAAGGATCCAAGATCCTAACATACGTGCAATGTGAGCCTTGGTGAAGTATATCACATTTTGAGGATTACCAACAACTGCACCCCATGTATGATATACTCTATCAAAATATGATATCTTTAAATTGCCAGAGGTAAACTCAGTGGTCGCATCAGGCCCATTACCAAAACCCTGATTACACAATTCCGGCCAATCCGTGTAAGTCTGTCCGGTAACGACTTGCTCATCAGTAGGCAATCCTAGTATACCTGCGACATCTGGCAATGTAATTATTATCTCACCCTGCGGCATATGAAAAATATGTGTCTTTGGCTTCCACCGCTCAACCATAGCACTGATAAGGGCAACATCAATCTGAAAAATGTAAGTCACTTATCAATTTATAAGTTCAAAATACACTAATTTCAACATAGTAAACATAACAATATTTGTAAATGGATACCTGTATATATCGCATGCGAGCAACATGTATGAAACCAGTCTGAGTCAAATATCGTGCAACTAGGTCTGGAATATCATTGGTAGGGGTCCACCACTAAGTCTACCTCCTCGGCGAACCTTTAGCTCTCTCTATGTTTCCTCGTTACAAACAGCCAGTAAAATATGGGTGTGCTGTCTGCGCCTCCTAAGTATATCCCATCTATATGGTCCGGGAAGAACATGCGTTGTGGGATCGGTAGGCTCAAGCTCATGGTCAGATGTAGAACGAGGGGACTCAGATGACGATGACTCGGCCATAATAATATGCTACACATTTTATAATCATATTATCATAATTTATTTAATTTCAAATAAATATTATTTTTAAAAATTGATTATGTATGTCTTAGGTAGGTCCTTAATCATAACCTAGATCACTAACTAATAATATTCCAAGCAAATAAACATGTTATAACTCACTAACTATATCACTAAAGTATTTTTTAAGTTACTATTTATAATATAAGTCACTAACAATTTTCTAAGACAATAATATAATATATTTCATGTAATTTAAAAAGCAGATATTTGAGCACTTACTTGACTAGCAGAGCTTCACTGCACAAAGCCTCGAATTCAAACAGAAAACTAAAGAGAGGTCAGAGCAAAGTGCTAGAGAGAAGGTAGAAGTTAAAAAGTGAAGTCAAATAGTGAATTTGGGTATATACAGGGGTACAAAGTGACGCCTATATAGGACGTGACTTAGCACCTGTTACGCCTCCTCTGTGAGGCACGACTTGTGGCGCCCACATGGAGTGCGAGTGAGTTTTATATATTCATAAATTGGTTCAAAAAAGCTATATTTTTATATTTTTTTAAAAATAACAATATTTTAATTTTTTTTCCAACATTTTGCTTCAGAATCCACTATTATTCTTTCTATATCTAGTATTTATAGGCAACCTAAAAAATTTTTGTTAATACCATTGAGGCATGAAGAAATATGAACACTGACACATTTAATGCAAGATTAAATTCCTTTCACAAGATTTAAATTGCACATGCACATAATTTATCACAACCAAAGTAAGATTTAAACATTACAAATATTTCGTATTTGATCTAGATAAAACACTTTATTTACTTTTTAACAGAAGTGAAACACTTTAACTAACTATTCTTTGGCTAAAAAATAACTAACTATTCTTAAGAGATTTCCTGATTTTTGGGGCATAAAGACAATTCCTGGTTTCCAAATAGAAAACGTCGCCAGTGACAATGCAATATATATCTTCATGAATTTAATTAAAATTAAAATAAAGTGTTTATATAAGAGAACTATATCTTCGTTTAATTATTAATTACATATTATATAATAAAAATTTTCACTCTTATAATAACTTATTTTAAAACTTATCTATAGAATATTTTAATTGTTTAATAATATAAAATAATTTTTATAAACTACAATTATATATATATAGTTCACTTAAGACAATCATGTTTGAGTGACTCAAGTAATTAAGACTAAAATTATTATGAAACTTATAGTTTTTTTTAAATATTTAATATAATTATGTATTTAATATTTAAACTTTAGATGTCTTATTAAATTAGAACAGTTTCACACTAATTTATTAAATTTTTCGGTGTTCACAAATTCACATTATATAAACTTTTACATTAACTATATTTAAAAATTGAACACTATGTTCATCACTTTTATTATAAAACAAGAAAAGAAGGAAAAAATGCAAGAAAGAAGCCAAGAACTAGAGCACAAATTGTCCACAAATTCGGCAACTTGGATAGGGTTAAGCGCCGACCGTGAACAGCACGCGGAAATTGGTTGGGCACACGGAAAATTCTCAAAGAAAATCGCGACACCTAAACACAACATACGATATATTTTGAAATAAAGTGAGAAATATTCAGCAACACATTCTCTAATGTTTTGTTTTACATTCACATATATTTTTTATAAATTATGTTTTTAAAATTTCATTGTTTAAAACATAAATGGCATTAAGCTAATTAATGAAAATTTGGAAACATAATTTATAAAATAAATTATACATGTTATCATTAATTTTCTTATGATATGACAAGTTAATAAATTATTAATATTATTGTTAAATAATCATTTATTTTTTATTCTTGAAAATCATCATCATCATTTATTATTTTTATTTGATAATAGAGACTAAAAAGACATCCTTAAAGGGCTTAAATCAAAACAATTTTTTAGAAGACTAAAATTAAAAAGACTTGATTGCAAGTTATTAACCACTCAACTTTCGTTATTTTATAAATTTTAACATTTTAATTTTTAATTTTTGTACATTTTATTATTGATGAGGATTTGTTTTTTTTTTTACCAAAATAGGTGATTTAAAAAATTATTTATCAAAGACGGATAAGTTTGATTTTTTACATTAGCTGAAATAATGTTTGGAATAGAAAAATGATTTTTCACATCAGTTATAAAATAATAAATTTGTAAGATGTCAAAAGTTAGATGATAAAATTTGTGAAAAATTATAAAATTATGAAAATAAATTTTAAGTGATAAAAATTATAAAATAATAAATTTAGTGATAAAATTTATAATTAAACAAATTAAAAATATTTTATTTTACATTATCAAAATGTATTTAAGCTATAATAAAATATATATTAGGAAAATGTTTTAAAAAGTGTAAACAAAACAAAAGTGCATGTGAGCTTCATTCACTGGTGACTTTGACCCTCCTTTTTGGTTTGGTTTGTGACATGTCCATAAGGATTTGCACTGCCACGCTGAATGCACACGCACATTGAAAGAGATACAAAGTTCCTGACCCCTTCTTTTCAGTGGGCTCCTTAATATTGGAGAATTGGACCACCCCACCACAAATTCCACTATCCACTTGTGTTAATGTGTAAAGTTAATATTGGTTAAAAAATTATTATTTTTATATTAAAATACATAAAATTTGTTGCTTATGACTTTTTTAATATTTTTTATGATTTTTATAATAAATACTTATTCATTTTAATTTCTTAACTAATATTTTAATAACATTGGTTAACAATATATTAATATAATAATTGGCCATTTAATTCATGCACACATACGGAGTGTAGGAGATATATTTGACTTGCTGTCATCCATTCCTTTTTTTAATATCCTACGTTTTTCAATCACACATACAATATGCCATTATGCCATGACTATTCTCTCTTTCTAAATATATATTTTAATGTAGGCATGACTATTGTTTATTTCCTATCAAGTTGCATTTAGTTGGATTACTTAGCACTGAAAATCAGTGATTTTGAAAGTAATATATATATATATATATATAATATTTGGATATAAAGTTAGAATTACTTTTCAGAATTTCTTTATAGAAAAAGAAATCTTACATTTTCAGTAAAAAAAATATTCTCATAACTACTTATGACTTATATCCAAAGATACCTATAATAAAGCTAGAATTACTATACACAATATTGAATGCAAGCACAATTGCAAAAATGGTGCGTCCTCATTCTCCCTCTGTGTGAAGCAGATGGAATGAATCCACAAGGGTTTTTTGTCCACTCCACTGCTCTCAAATGGGGCAAGTGCACAACAAGAAAGGAGAAGATGACTTTAAAGTCAGTTATATCATATAAAAAAAGTAAATTGCAATTTTTTTTATCACACAACATTAATGTAAAATATTTACTAATTTACTAATAAATAATCTTCAAAAAAAATTTAGTTGATTACTTTTAATAATATCTCTTCTCTAATTGTGATTTTTTTTATCCATAAGATCCTACTGAAACCAAAATGTTACCTAAAGGATCTGAACTCAATTTCCTTTGGAATAATGACCGTTGATAAAATTATATATGTATATGATCGAATTACACAAACTTATATACCTTTCCTCAATTGTTTTTTTTTATAATAAACACTTTTCGCAATTAAAAAATTATGTTGAGAATAATTTTTTATCCGACTTTGAGCATCATGGGAGCTCGAGCTAGTTTCAAACCCTTCTGAAAGCATCTTTAATGGTTTGAATTGGAGTTGCATAACTTTATTGTTTATAATTTTTAAACGATCTCTACCATGACATTTTACTTTTCATACAATTTAAGCAAATATTTCTTTCAACGTTACAATTTAACGGGGCACCACAAAACATATTTCTTCTTTGATTAAAGGAATCGTCCCTTATATGCAAAGGTCACCTCAACAGCTCCAACAGTTGATCCCAATTCAGGATTCTTTATTAAAGTAGGTTAAGCAATCATAGTCAGATATGCTCTTATTATTGAATTAGAGACTTCAAAATGTGAATGAATTCAAAACTTCAGACGACGAAATGAAAATTTCAGGTGCAATATCAAAATCAATGATAGATATGGAATGTACGAATTATTGTAAATCGTTTACATTATCTTTAATTTTTACAAAAAAATAATGATAGAGCTATTTAAAACTTTGTTTCATCATTTCAAATTCTAAAATTAATAATAAGATTGATGATGTTACATGGAGAAAAATGTCACTGTGAGACTCATTTATACTTCCTACCTTTAAGATTCATGAATACTAAAATATAACATCTCAGTTTTTTCATGAGTAAAATATTTTTTAAATTGACACCTCATGAAATTTGTTCAGATTACATTGAATTACTTTTACAATAACTTGGATACATGATATAATATTTTTAAATAATTAAGGAAATTAGGGTAATATATGAGGTATAAATGTAATTTTTTTTAAACAAGTAATGAGATTATTGTACGGTAAAAAAAAGGAGAGATATCTTATACAATATGCAAAATTTTAGTGGTATCAATGTAATTTACTCTTTTAACACATAATTATAGTGTGTTTTTTTTTTTGGAAAAAAGAATACTTGAACACCCAATATTTTAGTTGACACTTAGTGAGATAGTGATAAAAGACAAATAAAAAAAAAAAGAGAAGATATTATAGGTGATATGGTGTGAAAAGAAGAAAAAGATAAAAAGAATTAATGGATGTTGGATGTGTTTAAAAAGAATTTACCTTAATTTTTGGATTTCTAAAATAGAAAAACCAAAGCAGTGAAAAAAAAACAAGAGATCAAAATTGCAATTTAATTTATTAATAATGATATGATTTATTTTGAAATATATATTATAAATATGTCTTAATTTAAGTTTAATATTTCATTTATTCAACTGTTTAACTATAAATATGATATTTTATGATAATAAATCGAGTTTATGTATGATCTCGTCCTTAATTTATCGAGTCTTGGTTGAGGGTTTCAATTCAGATTCAAACAAATTTAAGATCAGATAAGAAGAGAAATAAACCTATCTCAAGTCTCAAACCGATACTTGTTCACCCATATTAATTAAAACAAAAACAAAACAAGAACAACTACAAGGTCCCCTGCCGAAGGAATATTTTATCGTTAAACCTAAGTTTTGCCATTCTGCATTCCCCAATCACATGTACATTCCTTAAGGGTGGGTCGGTGGCCATAGGAAAAATAAAATAAAATAAACAGCTCAATATGGATACATCCAATCAGGACATAAGGGCACAACTATGGGAGGGAATGTGCCCAGCTTGTCACCAAAGAAGAAACACCCTCCACCCACAACTTCAAGAAAACCCCTTATTTATCTTGTTGATAGACTTCTATTTGATTGCTTAGTGAAAAATAATATATTAATCAACATAAAAAAGTTTTGATTCTTGCTCATAAAATAATGTATTTTTATATATGCTTACAAAATAATGTTAACAGTTTCAGCAATTGTTGCTTTAATGAAAAAATGTTTTAAAACTAAAATTAATAAAAATTTCACAAAGATTTAAGTGATTAACATTTGTTATCGACTGTAAAAAATGTTAAACAAATTATTATAATAACTTAATAAGTAGTTTACATTTTAAAAGATAAAATATAAATTTTAAATACAATTATAATGATTTTAATAATTTTTAACTAATTTAAAAATACTTCATTTTAAAGTATACTTTAGATTTAAATATACATGAAGCTGCCCTGTTGCTAGCTCGATAAATGATAGTCATTTATGCAATTTAGTTCTCATCACATTTTTTTATTAAAATTCTTTCACACGCATTGCTGGAAAAATAATTTTATGAAGAACATTGCATTAACACTCATTATATATTACAATTAAAAAATTAAAAAACTCCTTAATTCTTTAAAAAAAAACACATTACGTACACCATGTTCTCTTATAAGAGAGTTTGCAACATTAGAGAAATTATATAAAATCTCAAAAATAGAGGAAATTTTGGTGTAATTTACTCTTTTATTTATATACTAAACATGAACAGCAAAAATTCATGCATTTAGATGACGTAGGTTTGTTTAATTGGTCCGAGATTTTCAGATGATTTTATGCATTATCCAAGGGCATGGGTTCGAATACCTTCTTGTTTATCAATCCCTCTTGGTAATTATTTTCCTTAGGTTTTGTTTGGGAGAAAGATTTTAGAGGGGAAGGAAAATGATTGGGTAGTAACATTTTCTTGATTGGAAGTTTTAATTTTTGAGGAAAAGAAGTTGAAGATTTTTAAAACTCATCTAAATTCTTCCAAAGCTTAAAAATTGTTATCCCCCTATTCGGGATTTTTAGAAGGAAAAGTAATAAAATTATTATTCTACCCCAGCCAGTGTTAATAAAATTAGTATCCTATCCAGTCAGTGTTAATAACATACCAAAATACAAAGTACTGAATCACAATTTAAGGACAAAATTGTAAAAGTATCTTATTAACCTTTAATTTTCCTCTCTTAATATATTTTTAACTCCCAAACAAGAAGGAAATAACTTCTCTCATTTTCCTCCCTTCCTCTTGAATCTCTTTTCTTTCCTTCCCCTCCTAACTCCCAAACAAAGCCTAAGGAGGGAAAGGAAAAAAAAAAGAGAATCAAGGGGAAGAGAGGAGAAGGAAAAGGAGGAAAATGAAGGAAGTTTCTTCCTCCTTGTTTGGGAGTTAAAAATATATTAAGAGAGGGAAATGAAGAGTTAATAAAATGTTTACAATTTTACCCTTACTTCAAAAATTAATATACTCTATATTTTACAAATAAAACTTATTTTTGAATTTGTAGTTGGGATAGAATAGTAATTTTATTACTTTTCCTTCTAAAAACCCCCAAATTGGGGGAACAATAATTTTAATGGTTTGGAGGATTTTAGAGGAGTTTTAAAAATCCTCAAATCATTTTCCTCAAAAATTAAAACTCTCAAACAAGGAGATATCATCACCTAAACCTTTCCCTTCCCTCCCTTCCCCTCTAAAATTCCTCTCCCAAACAAAGCCTTAGGAGGTTCCTTTGAGGTCCTGGATATGGATAGTAAATCCTTTACCAGCACTTATGCTTGTCCTATGAGATCCTTCGGAGGTAAGAAAAATACAATTGAAGTAACAAATAGCAATATAATGTAGTTTTGCAACTAATTACCAAAAATGAAAAAGTATACCCTGCATTGAAGATAATCGGCTATTTTATAAGATAGTCTGATCATCTTGATACATAATATAACACCAAGTATTACATCTTATAAAGTGTATGTAGATTTGAATATCATTTTATGGGACTTGCTATGCAGTCTCCACCGTAGAGAGTGGCAGTGAGAGCATAAAAAATTAACGGATGTAATAGCTGCTTGATTGAAGGGTTTCCATGGAATAAAAGACCAAAGAAAATAAGGGATTGCATGGAATACGATTTCAAACAACATTGGAAAACTAACAGGCTTACAGCTAACGGAATATAGTACGGAGAGTTTTTCACCAAAATATGCATAAAAAAATTATAATATAGTATTTATAGTTTTTCATTAAAATATACATAAAAAAATATATACTAAAACATACATATTACATTTTTATTTATCAATAGATACATATTTATTATTCACATTATAAATTTAGATTGGGGGACTCGAATTTAAGTTGTGATTATTTTAAAAAATTCAAAATCTAGTTAAGAATTCGAATCCCTCCAATCCGAATTCTTAATTGATTTTTTTTAAGATGATAAAATAATATAAATAAAAAATTTATTAAAAATAATAAAATTAGATAATATAAATAAGAACAAGTTAATTTTAAGTAGTATTTTACCACGTGTACTTGCACATAATAATAATAATAATTTAATTTTTATAATTAATATTATAATACATAAATATTTTTACTATAAAATTATAATATAATGAAAGTTTGAGATAAAAAATATTATAAGATGATTTATTTAAACTATTCATGACTTATTTAAAAATATATTAGCAAAAAAATGAAAATAATATATTAAAAAAGATAAGAAATTGATAAAATCCCTAAAAACATTATCGTGTGAGATAATTTTTTCTGATATATATATATAATGATTTATATAATTAAAGCATATAACTTTATAACATAATATTATAAAGTTTGTTTTCCTTTTATTTTATTTTATTGTTATTAATATTATTATAGCCAACAATGTCTTGGGATTGACAAATTTGATTGTATAAAAGTGAGGCCTCAACACGGTTTGTTTGTCAAGTCATCATGACATTTGAATTAACAGTCATAGGCATGTGAGATTTTTTCCACCAACATTTATAAAATTTATCTCCAATACATTAGAACATATGTGACAAATTTATTTCATAATTTTAACATCAAAGAATAAAAAAAATTATTGTGTAGCATTTTCATGAAGAAGGACCCCACATTAATAGTAAAAAAAAAATATTTTCAACACTAAAAATAAAGTTTAAGTGAACATGTTATGCAATTTATAAAATTTATCTCCAATACAATAATAAATATGTGACAAATTTATTTCATAGTTTTGACGTCAAAGAACATATATATATATATATATATAGTGTAACTGTTTCATGAAGAAAGATCTCAAATTAATAGTCAAAAATAAAAAAAAATTATGTTTTTAACACTAAAAACAAAGTTTAAGTGAACATGTTATGCAATTTATAAAATTTATCTCCAATACAATAAAAAATTTGTAGCAAATTTATTTCATAGTTTTGACGTCAAAAAATTCAAAAAGAAATATATTGTGTTACAGTTTCATGAAGAAGGACCTCAAATTAATAGTCAAAAATATAAAAAAAAAAACTATGTTTTCAATACTAAAAACAAAGTTTAAGTGGACATGTTATGCAATTTATAAAATTTATCTCCAATACGTTAAAAATTTATCCAAGTCTGAAAAGTAATAATGGACTTATGGTGTTATTTAAGTACCAGAGTAAAATGACATTCGAAATTGATAACAATTTGCAATTTATCCAAGTCTCAAAAAAATAATAGATGTTTCACCAACAAAATGGACATTGAATTGACAACTCACAATTTAAATTTAAGTCTGAAAGTATAATGGACGTCTAGTGCATCACGTACTAGAGTAAAACGACATTTGAAATTGACAAAAATTTGTAATTTACCCAAGTCTCTGAAATAAACAATAGATACTTCACCAATAAAACTAACATTGAATTGACAACTCAATTTAAATTTAAGGTCTGAAAACAATAATGTACTGTTACACTAGGTAAAAGGGTAAAATCATAGTTGAAATTGACAACACTATGCACTATATCCGATAAAAGAGAAATTTGAATAATGACATGTCTCAATCAATAAGATTTGAAATTCCTTCCGAATGTAACATCGAAACACTTAAGGATGTCATCAAACAAGTTGCGCTTGTAGGGGTTCTCCCTTATCAAATTCTCAAATCACAAGTAGTCAAAAAATTGTTTTTTGACTACTAGGCCATTCAAAATATTCAAAAAAAAGTAATCAAATATGACATAATAGAGTTGAAAAACGATGAAGAAGTGTTAAAGGTGTTAACATAATCTAACTACTGAAAACATTTTTGTCCAATAGAAATTATAGTTATTTTTAACAAACCAGTAACCCAACAAGCCCCAATAATCGATCAACATGTGGCAGTAATCGATGCAGATGTTTTGCATGATGAACAACTCATTAGAATGATTCAAATGGAAGAAGAGATGTCCGTTGCAGAACATCTTTCAAATTATGATTAGTTTGATTATTTTTGTATTTCAATTGTTATTGTTAGAACGTTCAGTTATTTTCGTTTTATTATGTTTGTCTCTCTGTCTCCCATCTCAATTATCGTAATATTTTAATTTCTTTGTATAATATAACCAAAATATACTAACTATTTATTTACGGTGTTTTTAACCAATTTATTTTTTTAAAATTATTTTCCTTTTTTACTTTATTTTTCTCTGTATAATATAGCTGAGATGTACTAATTAATTTTTCTCATTTTTTCATAGTGAATAATTAACATTATTTATCATAACTTAAACAAATATAAATATTAATTTATATTAAATTATCATTTTTATATTATATATTTTAATAAAAATCTTAAAAGATGGCATAAAAGAAAAAGAAAACATTAAATTATTATTATGTGCAAGTACACTTATTTAAATACTACTTAGAATTATTTTATCCTTATTTATATTCTTTAATTTTGTTATTTTCAATTAGATTTCTTTATTTTTATTATTTTATAATCTAAAAAAAAGCAATTAAGAATTTGGGTTGGGAGGATCCAAATTCTTAACTGGGTTTTGAATTTTTTTTTTAAAAACATAATGTAAATTCGGATCCACCAACCTAAATTTAATGTGAATAATAAATATGTATCTTTTGATAAATAAAAATGAAACATGTATGTTTTATTATATATATATATATATATATATATAATTATGTATACTTTGGTAAAAAAACTCATAATATTGATGGCTTCGGTTTAAGGGTAAGACTCTATCTTTTGTTTCTTTAAATTATCCTTTAATTTAATAAATGAAAAATTAATCTTCACATGTACTGTCATGCACTAAAGTAGGGACTTTGCGACACATCACCAGTGATTTTGATGATGATCCACATTTATGCTTCCCCATATTCACAACAGCTTTAAAAAGTTTGTCTGACTTGTTTTATTCATAGACTTTCCTTTTTTGTTTAAGGTCAAAATCAGTTTTACACTCTGTAACATATGCTTATGATTGATTGAACTTAATTTAAGCACAGACCCTAATCATGTTCAGTAATTAAAAATTAATTATCCTAAAATCTAAAACAAACGGATACTTTACAAGCATTTGTCTCGCCCCTCACAATTTTACAACTAGTAGCATTACTTCGCGAGCTAAAAAGAATTCAAAAGGTAGTTTAAGATGATTATGCACATGTTTGATTTATAGATAAAATTATCGTGACAAGTGTTACAATGTAAATCCAATTGATAAAAAAAAATGAAAACAAAAACAAAGGTCTTGAAAAGTTAACTTATGTCTCAAAAGTCATTTTGCGCCATATTTCCAAACATATACTCTCATAATCCTTTTGTCTTTCTTAAAAACTTAATACTGCTAGCTGTCACAAGAAACTTAAGAACCCATGTGGTGTTTCTCTCATACATGAGAGATTTTGTCCACAAGTAATAATACATACAGCAGTTGGCACCAAGCAACCTTCATGCAAATCAGAAACTAAATCCTCTTCAGATCTCGTTAATAATATTGTAATTAATTCAATTAATCAAATTATGAAAACGATGTCTCAATTTCATTCATCTGAGAAGTGGTAACCAAGAAATATCAATGTGATCGTGGAATTTATGTATATTACAAACTCTTTATCTTTGTCAAATTTATGAGCAAACCAAATTGGTGGGCTATTCCCATCAAAATCATGAATAGAGACCTCTCCAAGTCTAGAATGAGTACTATTTACAATATGGAGAGGGCAATAGGAACAAAATATTAAAATGTCACCGGAAAAGAACTGATACTTGAAACTAACTGTCAACAATGCTCTGATCCATACCCGAATCTGTGCCCGAATGATGATCAATGGAATTGTAATCTGGCATTTCAGTTAAGGACCTAGCTGGTGTGGATTCTTCATCATCTCCATGTTCAGAAGCTGAGCTAGCAGCATCTATCTCCTTCCCTGGACACTCATCTTGGAGACATTCAGCAACTTCAATGTTGTAATTTTCAAAACCATGACTGCTACTACTTAAGGGTGACAAGTCTTCTTTCTTGACAACATTAAACACAATCCCATTATGGATCCTTTCAGGCTGCAGAAGATCACCTTCGGTCACAAGTATGCTGGACACATTGACAACCCTGTTGCCTGTTTCCCTTGGCTCAGATTCTGTGCTATCAGAGTTCCTATCTAGTGTTATGAGCCTGGGGCTACGATACTGAAAATCATTATGGCTAGCGTGACTCACTAAGCCTTTATTAGGATCCGTATCAACCTGTAAGTTTTGGAGAAAATCAACGAACATATTTGCCGAAGTAGTTCTCATCAAAGGCCCGCCAGTTCTTGTCCAAGAATGCAAATCAACACTTTCAGAGTCACTGTCACTTCCATCGTGTATGCCACGGTGGGTCTTCCAAGTTTTGCCATTGGCTCCGCTGGAACTGCTGATGCCTTGATGCGAGGAGGCAACATCAGTAAGGTCCTCAAGGGAGCCAGTCGAATTCTCTCGTGCAATGCAATTCCACGAAGGAATTCTTTTTGAAGCACTGAACTTGACAGTGTTGGACAAACCATGAGAGGCAGAAGAGGCTCTCTCAGCAATTCTCTTTAGTCTTCTCATATGATTGAGAATCACAACACACTCATCAAGAGCAAGCTCAATGTCACAATTTGCTTTTATGGCTGAAAGTTTCTCCCAGGTACATCTTCTCCCTTGGTTGGCTGCCTTTTGAAGCTCTCCATAAGAAGGGTTCTGTATAATTTTCGTGTACTGGAACAGGACGCAGGTAAAACAACAGTCACAATATGCACCAGTTAATGATTAATTAACTGAGTCATCTTTAGTAAATGATACACAAATAAATTCCTGAACCTTTAGCAAAAGTGGATGAATATAGAAAGAACATTTGCCACATAATTCCAATATGTTTCCAAGGAAACTTCATCAAGTATTGTAATCAAAGGCTTCATGTTAACCACTAGCACTTTTTATTTGAATTGATATCTAGCTGGAGTTATTTTCTCCTTAAATATCTAGCTGTTATTTTAATGTTCCTTAGGTGCATACCTGAGCAAGAGTTGCGGGAATAACAACAGTCACATCACCTTCCCAGTCTTGAGCAAACAATTTAGCAAGTCCACCTAATGGAAAACCAAGTTCCAGTATTTGATTACACCTATGTTTCACCTCCATCTCCACAAGATGAGCAAGCTGAAAAATCAAAT
Organism: Glycine tomentella; assembly: GCA_007407185.1. Taxonomy (NCBI): domain Eukaryota; kingdom Viridiplantae; phylum Streptophyta; class Magnoliopsida; order Fabales; family Fabaceae; genus Glycine; species Glycine tomentella. The sequence continues at coordinate 125,821 of PYAF01001002.1, forward strand.
TCCACATTTGATACATCATTACGCAGTAAGAGTGGTTAACAAGTTTAATGGAAACTCTCAAAGGATGCAACCAATTCCCAGTCATGCAAAGGATAACCAACACTAATATTCACAGTATAATTTGAAATAAAAGATCCTATTATATATCAGCTAATATTCAGACTGAAAGGCATGTCTGTCATTGGAATGAATGGGAACAAAAAGAAATGAGGGAAATTTCACAACTGTTTCGACCCATAGTTTATGCTACAAGCATAGCCTTACTCCATTCTTTAATTAAAAAATGCAGTGGCACTAAGTCACTATGAAACCACATGCACAAAATTAAACTCTTAACAAACATGAGACAATTGTGTGATGTTGTGAATAGGAGAGCAATGATCCCTTATTGTGATCTACACTCATGCATGGATTGTCCCTAGAATTTGGAGAGAATAAAATTCCACAGGGGTTTGTCCAACAATAAATAACAAGTAATCAAGTACATGATGCATGATATTTCAGACACTCCAGGAGACATGCACAGATAGCATGCATGAATAAAGCATAAGAAAGCTAAGGGATCATTTGGTTTGAGAAAATGTTTTATTTTCACTTTAATTCTTGTTTTCCCAAGTTTATATATAGGACAAGTGAAATAGAAAATAAAAATAGAAAAACAATAAAAATTTGTTTTCACTCTTTTCTATATAAACTTTTGAAAACAGGAAAAATAAAAGTGAAAACATAAAATGTTTTCTCAAACCAAATAGCCCCTAAAGCATAAGAATATATAAGAACATGGAAATGTCAAATGAGCATACATAAAACTTTGAGCAACTGTTTAAAATGTATGTCAAACAGTGATGAACCATCTTAGACATCAACTCAGGGTTTGGAGAGGGGATAGCTTAATAAAAGGTAATGCTGTAATGGGAATGGGAATTATAGAAGTGATAAATCATTTCAGAAGCAAATGTACACAATACCAATAAACATAAAAATGTATATGAATGCAACATGTTGCGTTTGCACAAAAGTCCAAGTCCATGAATATGTACCTTGGCAGCAAAGTTGCCCCCATAAGTCCGCACAAATTCTTTCAATCTCAATAGTGGTGCAATATGAGGGTTGGCCTGACTAACTATAAAATGATTGACATTGAACAGTTCTTTCAACTGCATCATAGGTAAATCAATCTCCAAGCTACCATCCCTCCAACGGCGCACTGGTGTGGAGCCCTCTTCAGGGCCTAAGTTAAAAGGAGGGTGGTAAGGAACAATCTCTCCACTTCTATCCTTTGCCATCAATTCTTGAGCCTCAAAAAGGCCAGGAAAGGCACAAGAAGCGGTTACTGCACTCCATATAACCACATGGGGTGAAGTCAAGTAGTTAAGACATCTAGGCGGTTCGTGCTTCCTTGGGGAACAAACAGTAATCCCAAGAATTCTGCCTGTCATGTCATAAGCTTCTTGAAATGTAAGGTTGCTTGTCAGATGCCTCAACATCATTTGCAACTGTCTGATCTCATGAACAGCACCCAATGTTGTGACTCTCTTAACCACTGCAAAAATCCCACCCATTCGATCAAAAAATTGCAATGAGTGCCATGAATCCTCAAAAAAGCTCTGGAGCTCAGGCCAAGTCCTAGTGGCAACAACAGCACACATAATGGATCCCACACTTGAACCAGCAATTATCCTAGGCATGAGTTTATGTTCTACCAGTGTTTTAACTACACCCACATGAGAAGCTCCAAGAGAGGCACCCCCACTTAACAGCAAAGCTGTCCTCCCAAATGCATGCCTAGTTTCATGCATGAAAGCAAGCTTTTCTTCCAATGATAGCTCCTCTGAATCAGAATCACAGACCATTCTCAATTGAGTCGTTACTTCATCAATGTACTCGTTGATTAATTTAGGCACCTGAAGCCTACCCTTGTGTAGTTCAGGGTTACACATATTACCTAAATTTCTAATAAGATCGGCACGCATAAAAAACATTATATCTCTAAGAGATCCCTCTTGCCGACGGTGGCGGAGCTCTTGAAGCTTGTTCCTCACCAATTCCACGTCATAAAGGTCCGATTCATTCATCTTTGTTGTCTCTTTATCAAGCATCTTAGCTGCATGAGCCCACTCCTCATAGGTCAAAGCACTTCTCATCATGTTTCTCCAAAACTTCCTCCTATAAGCCATTTCAGCCCTTGATTTCACATTAGTGTATCGTTTCAACAAGAAAGCAACAATTGTCATCATTGCCAATATCCCTTGAGGGTGCCTGGGATGCAACCATGATATAAAGGATGCCAAACCCCCCCTAAACCTATAGAAGAGATCTAACAACACAAGAAATATGTGGTGCCTAAAATGTGAGATAGACTTGCAAAAAAGAACCCTGAAAGCAATTGTCCTACCAAGAATGTCAGAAGGACCAATTGGAAAACGGTCAACACTGGCCTCATTACTAATATGATCCATTCTCCCTTGATCAAAACTAAATAATGTCCTTCTCACAAATCAAAACTATAAACTACAAAGGGATTAAATAATATACAATAGTCAGTATAGTAAGAGTTGTATCTTCAATGTATTAATCAAAGGGTACACAATGTGGAAAAGGCAAGGCTAAAGAAAAGAGTACAAAGAAAACAATTCACACCAGAATCTCACAAAATGATAAACTTAAAACTTGTATGTGCCCTGTAAAGCTGTGTTTAGCTCCAAAACTCGTAAAATTCCCATCTTCAACGAAATTAAAAAGAAAGAGGAAACTAAAATAGAAACGAATATGAAACAGAACAGTGCTATAAGTCCTTGTTTTTCTTCCAACCCCAAGAAACCTAAGAACCACGATCACAACTCGAAATCAGATACCCAAAACCTTTCAAATGAAAAAAGATAAAATTTTAGCCAACCCCAGAAGCCGAATCGTCGATCTATAAAACCAATCCTTCGTGCAGAGCTAAAGGGGCAATGAATTTTTGGTGTTATTATAATTAAGAACGAATGGGAATGAGAGACGGGTAGCATTGGGATCTGGGAGGAGAGGATAAGATACCCATACGGTGACGCGGAGCCTAGTCAAGAAATGATGACGTGGATGCCACACAGATAAGGGAAAAAGAAAAAGGTTGCACAATCAGACAAATTTATGGTTTTGGTTTGTTGTTGCGATGCAAGTTGAAAGTTTGAAACTTTCTAATTAGATAGTGCGATCGAATTATGGATTTATGGTTTCGCAAGCAAGGGGCACACACAAAAGCTGACACGCAAAGCAAACGACAAAAACCGTGAGGGGAACAAATAGGTGTTTTTCTAAGTTCTATTTCTCAGAAAAAAAATGGAAAACGGGCTAGGCAGTTGCTATTGGCTCCGTAAGCTTTGCTATTTTCCACTAAAATTTTCTATTTCTAAAAATATCCTTCCCCACTTTCTATAGTGGAAATATACTTTTGTTGTATTAGTGAAGGTGCGAAAAATATTGTGTAACGAAAGACGATTTCATTGTATAATGTACAACAAAATTGTATTTTTATTGTGTAAATGAGATTGTGAAAATGTTGTACAACGGAGTCAAAATTCTGTTGTGCAAGTGAGGGTGTGAAAAAATGTATAAAAGTATGATTTTGTTGTGTATTGTAAAAATTGGGATAGTTAGGTTGTGGCTACATATCAATGTTATCATCACCTACATTTTGATGATCAGAGAAATTCTTAGGTGCACCAGGAGTAAAACATTTTCTTGCTCTGATCCATTCATTGTTCGCCATGTCAGCAATTTACCTAGAAAAAATAAAAATTGTCATTAATTTACCTAGAAAAATTAAAAATTGTCATTAATGTAGGAAACAACAATGACCCACAATGCTGACATGGCGAACAATGAATGGATCAGAGTAAGAAAAATGTTTTGCTCCTGGTGCACCTAAGAATTTCTCTGATGATCATTATCATTACCCAAACCAATACCATTAGCCTTTTGCTCCATGTGCTTGGTCGAGTTGATAAAAGAAACGTTGACTTTCATCATCCATATTTTCTCATCTAGTTGATATTGTAACCTCATCGGATATAATTATATAAAATTATTTCAATCCATTGACCTACAAAGAAAATTTGATCATTTTTTTAAAAAAAATTGTTTGTTGCAAAATTTCTAACACAACGAAATCACATTTTTGATGTGTGGTAGAAATTGTAATAGAATCAATGTTGCTAGAAAATCGGAAAAAAAAAATAGAATCCTGATTTTGTTGTATAAATTACACAAAAAAAATATTATGTAAGGCTTTGTTTGAGAGTTAGGAAGGGAAGAGAAGGAAAAAAATTCAAGGGGAAGGAAGAGGGAGGAAAGTGAGGAAAATGAGGGAAGTTCTTTTCTCCTTGTTTGGGAGTTAAAAATATATTAAGAGAGAAAAATGGAGAGTTAATAAGATACTTTTACAATTTTGCCCTTGAATTGTGATTCAGTGCTTTGTATTTTGGTGTTTTAGTAACACTAGCTGGAGTAGGATAGTAATTTTATTAATACTGGCTGGGATAGGATAGTAATTTTATTACTTTTCCTTCTAAAAACCTCCAAATTGGGGGAACAACAATTTTTATACTTTAGAGGATTTCAGATGAGTTTTAAAAAATCTCAAATCCTTTTCCTCAAAAATTAAAACTCCCAAACAAAGAGATGTCACCACCTAAACCTTTCCCTTCCCTCCCTTTCCCTCTAAAATCCCTCTCCCAAACAAAGCCTAAAGGAATGAGATGAAAGGATTAGGAGTGTAGGGGAGAGCTTCATGAGACAAGGAGGAAAAGATGGAAGAAAGGTGGAGGGGTAGGGTGGGTGCCAATAATAAGAGGAAAGGAGGAAATAGTATTTTGATATTTTTGCAATTCTAGTAGGAACAAATAGCACGGACGGGCAATATCAACTCCCAAAAGGTTACTTAAAAATACAATATAGCTTGGAACGAGTCCAATGACAATGTTCATGGACCTTTTAATATGTTAGGATAGTTGATATTTGTACCTTACTTATAAACTTGTATACCTCCTTGCCTTTTCTTTTTCTTTTTACCCAAACTACCCTCATTTTAAATACACCCTCCTCATGCCCTCCTAGACCTCATCAGAAGGTTTATTTTTAAGACCAGTTGCTTAGGCGATTACTTCTCAAAGAGAAATCTTGGATATTTTAATTAGTTTTTGGATCACTATGTGAAAAGAGATAGAGAGAAAGGTAAGCAAATGGAATTCCACAATCATTCAATCATCCTTGCTTCATACTGGCATATTGTTTGTGAGATATTTCTTTGGGTCAAAGATAGAAGCCATGACAAAAAGGAAACAAGGACAAAAAGAAATATAAAAAAATCTATAAGTAGAGTTTAAAAAAACAAGCAATGCACATCAATCCCATTTGGCACATTAATCCCATCTGATAAAAAGATTCAAAAACATTCACTAAGGTTGAGAATCAGACGGTCTTGAGAACCATATGGTTGCTTTATAAATTACTATAAGTTTGTTGTTAGAAAGAGTAAATACTGTAGAGGAGGTATGTTTTCATTCTAGAGAAAAATGAATAAAAAAATATATATAAAAAAGAGATGGGGATAATTTAGGGAAAAAAAATAAAAAGGGAGATATATAAATAAAAAAGAGAGGTAAGTAAAACAATCCATCTAGAACATCAATGTAGACTTAAAACTCATGGTTTTTTTGCATCCTTTTATTTCTGTACCCTTTATTGTTTGGGCTTTTTATGGAGTTGGAGACTCTAAATCAAAATTCATTCTAGGAGTTGCTATTGGTCCCAACCACTTTACTATTAGCCCCTACCATTGTTCTAACTTTTTAAAATTATCCTTCTCCAAAATGTACAATGAAATCACGATTTCGTTGCATTAGAGGTGGTGCAAAAAATGTTGTACAATAGAATTGTGATTTCGTTGTACAATGTACGACATAATTATGATTTCGTTGTATTTTTTTATATCCCACTAGTGCAGCGGAATCACAATTTCATTGTGCATATGGGTTTGTGGAAAAAGTGCACAACGAAATCATGATTTCGTTATGCAATGGGGGGAGGGGGAAGGTAAATACAACATGTACAACAAAAGTATCTTTCCGTGGCACAAGATACAATAGAGTTATATTTTTGTGGTGCATTTTTTTCCTTGAAAAAAAATTGTACAAGAAATGAGATTTTGTTGTACACTATGCAATGGAATCCAACTTCCATTGCACATTTTTTTTGGAAAAAAAATGTAATCACAATTGAATCATGATTTCCTTATGTAACCAATAACTTGAAGAAAAAAATTGAATCAAGATTCTGTTATGTTTATGAAAAATGAAAAAAAAAACCTCAACAACAAAGATCTGCGTGAGTGAATAGAGGGAAAGATGAAATGAATGAATGGAGAAAGGAAAAGAGGAAAATGATAAAAGGAATGAAGAAAGGAAAGGATGGAGTATTTTGGATGGGGTGGGAAAGGGTATTTTGATATTTGCTCTTGACTGGTAGGGGTCAAAAACAATTTAGTTAGGGCCAATAGTAACACTTTTCACTCTATCATCCCTCTATCTAATAGTAAATGGGCAATTAAGTTGGACTATTGATAATGAAAAGTGTTAATAACTAATTCTTTCAAACATTTTTTAAATTAGTTAAAATTTATTGAAAACTATAAAATCAGCATAGAGAATAATTAAATATGATACGGAACACACCAATTTATATCATTTTTAATAAATTTTAATCAATAGAAAATTATATTTTAAAAAGATTGTAACCAAGAAATTGTTCCTAACATTTCTCTTGTTAATATAATGAGTATTTTTTTTTTTGTAGAGAAGACACATTTTTTTATCCATATGAATTGAATACAATACTAGAGAATTTACAACACACATATACTCTACTCAACCAATTGAGTTAGTCTTTCTTGATAAAAGATGTGTTTTTTATGCATAGAGAAGACATGTATTTTCTATAGAAATAGTATTGTTCCAATCAAGCAAGATTATTGTGAACAATAAATTTATTTCTCTAAATATTTAATATAATTATATACCTAAGACTCTTATTTGAAGCTGTTAGATAAACAAATAACTTCAATACGCACTATCGATGATAAATGGGTATGACTATTAATCATTTTTCCTTTTACCAACTAATATTGAAAAATCATGAATAGTTTGGAGAGGCTAAAGTAGTGAACGTTAGACAAAATCCAAAATTCTAGGCACTCAAAAGGGTTTAGTAGTTAAAAGTGGGGTTGGATCATTTGTTAAAGGCATGCTTAATAGCTTGGATATGATAATATAGGATAATGATCCTATCCTATAATTAATTGTTTGGTATAGTAAGATATGATTTGCTTATCTTGTTGTTTATATTATCTTTTTGACCTAATGTATTTCTTATATTGAGGAGGGAATTGGGTTAGAAAACAACAAAGTAAGATATGTGTTCCCCCTTCCTTCCTTTCACAACCACCATTGTCATCACCAATAGTGTCATTATCTCATCACCATTATTACAGTCACAATTGTTGTCACCATGATCATTATTACCACCACCAGTGTTGTCATCATTGCTACTACCACCACAACCTATCATTATTTAGTTTGTATCAAATACATGTCAAAATAACATAACAAGGTTATCTAATGTATACTAAATAATAAATAAGATTAAAATTTATCATATTCTTATATTGTATCATTTTCTATTCTATCATATGTTGACCGTAGAATGAGTCCTAACAATATTTATGAACTAATATAATCTTATATCAATATCAATAGTATAAAATTAATTAAAAATAGAAATACAAAATTTATATTTATTAAATTTATGAGCTTTCACAAATATTATGAAACATAATTTATGAAAGGCCATATATTTAATAAATATATATTATGTTTTATAAGCCAAACAAATACATCATACTTCATGAATAAAAAATTTAATAGTTTTTTAAGTTTATTATGTATTAATTTTAATAAATATGGAATTTAATATTATCATGAAGTCAATTTTATTTGGTTATATGATATATAAATATAGATTTATCAATTTTTTTAATAATAAATAACATTTAATATGCGAAACAAATACATGTAACGAATATAAAATTGGATAGTTTTTTTTAGAATATATTTTATATCACATTTAATAAATATAACATTTATTATTGCTATGAAGTTAATTTTTAATATAACATTTAATTTATGAACAACATCATTTTTTTATCATATATATCAAATTTCATATAAATTAAGTATTTGTTAATACAAATTTTATTTTTTTAATGGACTGGACAAGGAAATACTCTTGTTTTTTGTGTGTACAAAGATCATATTGAGGTTTGAATTTAGGACCTTATGTATACTATTCAAAACCTCCACCGCCAAGTCGACCCGAATGGTTCAAAGAAACACACATGTTAATATTAGGGGTGTGCAAAAACTAATTCGATAACTAGTTTCAAACTGTTTCAACTAGTTCTGTTTTAAATACAAATAGTCAAATTGGTTTTGAAACTTGTTCAAAATCCAACTGATTTTTAAAAATTGATTCTGAACCGATTTTAAACAATTTTAAATTAATCCTAAGAGTTGAATTAGTTTTGAACTGATTTTCAAACTATTTTTTTAAATAAAAAAATATTAAAGTAAAAATTAGTTTGGTTAACCAATATGATTTTGTAAAAAACAATTCGATTAGCCGAATTAGTTGTGTACTCCTTTTTTCTTGAACTAATTGAGAAAAAAATCAATTCAATTCAGGTTATGTTACAATTTGATTTTTTTGGACATCCCTAGTTAATACAATATCTAACCACGGACACTTACTTATATTCAAATAATTTATTATTTGTTAAAGTAAAATATGTGTGATGAAGTATCAATTTATTAAAACTCTCAAATAAGGAAATGATATTATCCAAACCTTTTCCTTCCCTTCCTTCCTCTCTAAAATCTCTCTTCCAAACAAAATCTAAAAAACACATTGTACCAAAAAGGAACTTTAAAAAACGCAGAAGAATTCAGTAAAAAAGAAAGAAATGCAAAATAATGTTTTTTTTGATAGAGTATGCATATGTTTAGATTATAATTTTTTAAAATGTTTAATTATCAGGAAAAAAGAAGAAAATTCTTAATGATATTTTTCAGATCTTAATTACATTACATGATTGCGTCAATTGCGTCGTGTACATCGGTGTGAGCAAATTGGTGGTCCCACCATTCTCATGATTAACTCAACTAAACGCGTTATGTTTCCCACACACCACACTTGATCTTGATCTATGCCAACTATTATTAATCCCCGGATCTCAACTGTCACAAAAGTAAAAATAATATATGGTAATAATTACTAAATTAGTAGATTTATATATTTCTCCAAGATTTTTAATTAATGAATATTTAGTAACACAAATAGTATACCAAATACTTTTTTCTTAAAGTATTTGTTTTTATAATTTCAAAAAATTACTAAAATAACAATTATTTTAAAAAGAAATAAATTCACACAAGGAACATTCTTCTGATGTTTATAAACATTTTGTTAAAAATATAATATTACTGTACATCTTTTTCATGCAATAATTGGAAATTAAGATTTCTCTATTTCATGAGTCTAGAATTTTTTTTTTCATTATAAGATTATCGGTATGAAGTATTATCGACTTTTATTTTATTAATTTTATTGAGAAATTGACTGACCAATTTTTGTGAGATATTTTTTTAAATCACATTTTTTTATCTATAAAATACGAATTCGAGATTTAATTAAGAAGATCGAGTTTAATATTATTTGTTAACATATAAGAAAATACTAATATCACAACTTTTCTTTTAGTATATATTTTTAATACAATCATTAATTAAAGAGTAAGTCCGATATTCAATCAACTTTATGAATTTCTCCATCCCATACCCATAAAATGAGTGTGTATGTGTTACAAAATGTTAGTAACAATTCTCAGAAGAATCTAATACGAATGAGTAGTTTTCACGTCGAGCCAATTGAATTGACCAAGGCCAAGTCAATTCGACTCTTTCCACTCCTACCTACTGGTCAAGCACCTCCAGGTCCCATTTCTCATTCTTTTTTATCTTTTAACACGTTCAACTTAAAAGCCAAAAGCCACCTATTTTTTTTTTCCTTTTTTTTTGCCTCTTATTTTAATAATATTAATATTAATATTAATATTAAACATTAATATCTAGTCTAGTTACAACTTAAGACAACTGTCTGAAAATTCCACACTCTGGATTCTCTATTTCATAGTTTTCTTTGCAGAAGAAAAGAAAAGCAATAGCTCAATTCTCTATTTTCCAGAATATACACTTTTTTCTCCTCACACAAACCAAGGGAAGAAAAAAAAGATTATTCCTCAATCTGAAGCATAATTGTAACAAATAATCAGGTGCAAGACTTGTTTTCTCTTTATCATTTCTTGATTTGTTTCCTTTAATGGTGTGTACATATTTTCACTCCATGATGTTGATTCCATGAATTGTACTAATTCTGCAGAATGAAGGTTGACATTGAAGGCAGCCACAGTGATTATGCTGAATCTGTTTCCAGACAACCAGAAAATAGAGGAAGATTGGAATCCAAGAAGAAACTGAAGAAAGTGAGGTCAATAAGGCTTGTAAGATTGCCAAGCAAGAGATCATCCACCAGAGGAGGGAGACACCGATATGATTATCTCTCCATTGACACAGAAAGTTTAGAGGGGCCAACACCAATTGAAATGGTAGATGCATCACCAAATTACATGAAGGCTACCAGCAGTTCTCATGCAAAAGATAGTATTCAGGTTAGTTTGCTGATTTTGAAGATTCTGATTTTGAAAAAAATGATTTGAATAGTTTCAATTGTTTGGAGAATAGTAAGAATAAGAATAATACAATGCTGCTTTTGGTCAGAATACACAAAGAATACTATTCACAAAGAAGACTTTGGCAAGAATGTCTACTACTTTGAAACTGAAGAGAAGTCTGACCAGAAAGTTATCTGGAAGGACTGAACCAAAGAGGAAACTGAAGTCCTCAAGATCAATCAAGTTTGCAACTGTTAAGGGCCAAAAATCTACAAGAAAGTTTTATGAATCTAGTAATGGAAGTGATGACCAGAATTCGAAAAGTGCAAGTGATGCTGGTAACAAACCCCAGAGAGTCATGACCAGAAGATTAAGCTTGAAGCCGGTGAGGATCTTAGCAAAGATGCCTACTTTCAAATCAAAGAATTCTTCCATGGAGAGAGGCAATCAGATATCTCAATCCCCAGACACAAGCTTGCTTAGAGCTACTTGTTCTTCTGCTCTCAAGGATTCCCATTTTCCTGAGAAAATTGACCTCCCTCAAGAGGGAAGTGACTCTCAAGGAGTATCAGCTGTGAAGGTTTGTCCATATTCTTACTGCTCACTTCATGGTCACCGCCACACCAATCTGCCTCCTCTGAAGCGCTTTGTGTCAATGAGGAGGCGCACGTTGAAGAGCCAAAAGCCAACGAAAATGGATCGTCAACCTGTCACTAGATCAAAGCAGATTGGTAATGCAAAGAAAGCCGCTCAGAAAACTCAAACTGTCCACAATGAAGATGGCAGATCTCATTTTCAGAACAAGAAAAAGCCGGCTAGGAGCTTATGGATTAGGCCTCATGGCGCTCCAGCATCCACAGTTTCTGAAGGTGTGGAATCAACATCAACAGATAGAGTCGAGTTTTCTGCTCCTGATACTGAGATATTGGAGAGAGAAGTAACCAACACTGGCAACACAAGCAAAAATATGAAGCTGGATTGTGAAGTACTGAAGATGAGTTCTTTAAAGAAAGAGTCTACACATGCTACCACTACTGATATGGCAAGGGGAATGCAGGAAAGAGATAAAAAATTTGTCAAAATGTGGCAGTTGATGTATAAGCATGCTGTATTGAGTAACACAGGTGAAAATAAGCGGCAATTTGATGGGAAGGACAAGGAAGGAAGAGAGCAAGATTCGCTTGCAACTAATGAAGTGAAGAACTCTTCTTGTCATGATGATTGTGATACAGATCAGGATATGGATGAGGAAAATAAGGATGCAATTGAGCTGGTGCAGAAAGCATTTGATGAAATCCTTCTTCCAGAGCCTGAAGACCTCTTTTCTGATGATCAATTCAAATCTGAAGGCATTGATTCAGATGAGGTACACTTAGAAAAGAGTGAAGCTGAGAGAAAAGGGAATACTTCAACATCCACAGAATCTCCAACAGCACAGAGGATGGGGACCAAACCTGACCAAAGAGCACCAAGAAGCTGGAGCAATCTGAAGATGTTAATCCTCTTGAAAAGGTTTGTGAAGGCATTAGAGAAGGTAAGAAACATCAACCCCAAAAGACCAAGACATTTTCCTTCTGATGCTAACTTAGAAATAGAAAAAGTTTTTCTCAAGCACCAAACAGCAGAAGAGAAGAAGAATGCTGAGGAATGGATGCTTGACTATGCACTTCAAAAGGTTGTTTCTAAACTTGCACCTGCTCAAAGACAAAAAGTGACACTTCTAGTAAAAGCTTTTGAAACAATTCTGCCGTTTCAAGATGCTGAAAATAGTCCACGGTTTTCTCCAACGATGGAACCTCTAGCAAATCCAGTTCCACCCTTTGATGATTCCTCAAATCACAGCAAGGAAGAAACATCATTTTCTCATGATAGTAGTATGGAACTGACAGATAATGCTAGTGATGATCCAATGCCAGAACTGCACAATCCTACTACGCTCAAAGAAAGATGTCTTGAGTCTCTTGACTATCCTGGAACCGAGACAGTCAAGAATATGCCTGCCTTTGGAGCTACTGAAGAAGACTTGGGTGGAAAGCAAAGTTTAGCTGGCAGTTATGATAATGAGGAGAAGATATCAAGTGACAGAAATAATATTTATCTTGGAGAGATCAAAGATACTACATCAAGTTCCTTAAACGAGCCAGTTGAAATTATAAGCAGTCATGAGGAGTCTCCAACCAATGAAACAGTCAATGATGTTCCAGAAGATTTGCTATCCATTGTGAATACAGAAAATCCAGATATCAAATCTGAGTCACCTGGAAGAGATGTTGAAACCAAGAATCTGAATGGTGATAATGGGGAACAATTTTCCATGTCCAAAAGTTTAGTCCTAGAAGGTCTAGTTAGATCACTCAGATCTAATTTGATTGGTTCAGGAGCACCTGCAAACGAACCAACTGCCGACGGAAAAGAAGGAATTGAAAAAGTTAAGCAGGAAACTGAGACTCTTGAAGAGTTCCCTACAAAGGAACAATCTGAAGCTCATATTAGTGCTGTAGTAGAACCTGAGACCCCTGTAGAGAAACAGAATAACACAGGATTGTGGTACTTGGTGTATAAGCACATGGTATCAAATACGGACGAAAACAATTCTGAGTCACTAATTGATGGGAGCAGAACAAGAGGAGCTTCCGTCTCTCATGAAAGTACACCCGTGACTGATCAAGAGATGAAATTAAAGGACCATGTTGTAGCTGATCCAGAAGTTGCACGCCAACAGATTGAAGCCATCAAGATGGTGGAAGAAGCTATTGATTCAATTCTTCCAGATGATCAGGATGACTTAGCAGACAAGGAATCACTCACTGACATCACAATTTCGGACAACTCCAAACAATCCGACAGAACAGAAAGAGTGTACAGTGAAGGCTTGAACCAAAAAGAAGAAAAGATGGAATCTGGGAACGGAATGATCCAAAAACAAGAAGAATCGGCACCAAAGGAGCAAAACAAAACAAACCAGAAAATGTCTAGAAGTTGGAGCAATCTTAAAAAAGTGATCCTGATTAGGAGATTCATCAAGTCATTGGAAAAAGTAAGGAAATTCAACCCAAGAGGGCCCAGATATCTACCTCTAGAGCCTGATTCAGAAGCTGAAAAAGTTAACTTAAGGCATCAAGACATGGATGAAAGAAAAGGTACCGAAGAATGGATGCTTGATTATGCACTTCGACAGGTTGTTTCCAAATTAACCCCTGCTAGGAAAAGAAAAGTGGAGCTGCTAGTGGAAGCTTTTGAAACAGTCATGCCAACTATAAAAACTTGAAACTGGGCAAACTGGCAAAGAGTGGAATAGCTTTGTATGCAAAAAAATTCAAGCTGAAAGGTATAAAATTACCCTCAAGTAGATTTTTTTTTTTTTCCTTTTGAATTTACCCTTCCTCTTTTTTTCTTCTCTGAAGTATTACAAAGTGATTTGCAATTGTTAACAACAGTCAACAGAAAACTTGTCAAACTCTGTGAAAACTGAATATTAAAAAATGTCAAGGGAAACCATATCCATTAAGAAATATCAAGTAGCCACTTCTATACTCCTGTCATATGATCAATTTTAACCGAGACAACAGAAGAGGAAGAATTCTATATGCATCATTTATAAGAACATTCATGCATTTTAAGTAATAGCTCAACTTGTATTTGTATAATTATACTACTATCTCAAGAAATCTGATTCACTGTCTCCTCTACATTTGCAGGTCAACAAGGAGATGTATATGATCATAATCATTTGGGATGTCTGCAGTTTTTTGTTTTGTGAAAACTGAGTCCGGTGTCATATATTTTGATAGTCTCTTAGGAGGAAACTTAGAGTATAGTATGTTTCATGATTCAGCAACAACAAAATTCAATATAGGGATATTTCCCCCTTTTTTTACCTTTCATATCTCTCTTGGTGTTCTCAGGTGGATGTTTTGTATGAAAGACTTGCATTACAAATACCATAGACAATCTTTAGATGTCATGATGTATATCTTTTCTGTGGAACACATTAAAACGGTCTAATCCGTATTGCATATTTATGCTCTTCTATTTTTACAGTAAAGATTTCTTATCCTGTTTTTGAACATCCAAAGATTAACACAAAGTGAAAAGTCATGACTACCTAATTTCTTCGCTTATTTTGAGTAGAACACTGAATTTATAAGCCATTATAGATATGCAACATATACAATGCCTGTTTTTACTTTTAAAATAGTTGTGTTTTTATTTCTACTAAGAAACGATTATTAGTCATAATTTAAGCTTGATCCTATTGACACAAAACATACGTGGCTTGAATAATGACTGGAAATAATGAAACTAAAACGTGTTTTGGGGTGATAATGAAACTGAATAATGGGCATTTGCACACGAAGGTAATAATAAAAAAGAGTAAGAAGTTGTTAACCTTGACCAACTGTGGGGAAGGGCCAACACTCACTTGTAACAGCCATTTTTCTATCTTCAACAAAATGTGTTGACTAGTGACTTCAAATTTCAAAGTCCAAACCTTTATGCTATGTTCACATTCGAGGTTGAACCATAGTTCGAGACTTATGAGAGCTACAACACAAGGTCCTTTTTTCTTTTTGGTAAATCTTGAGCTGCACACAGCTACCCAATATTTTTGTTTGGGATTTTGTGCAAGATCCTACAACTGGGCTGCAGTTGACTATTTTAATTATATGTTTTATTTTGACTGATACTAATGTATTTTCTCTATGATATTATTTCAATTATATAATTAATATTAATTGACTTATTACTAATTTTAATTAAAATAATTTTACTAATGTAATTTTTGTAACTTATAGATTGTAATATATAATTAGAACTAATTGAAATTAATTTGTTTAGTTTTTTCATAAAAAAATAATTTTAATTTATCACGAAAAATATTTCATTTTTTATTTTCTTTTTCTACAAGTTTTACCAGAAAAAACCTTATCCAAAGTCCAAACAGGCCATATATTTCAACTTTCAGGTCATGTTTATTTTGGGCAGTTGCTATCGTCTCATCAGAATTGCTATTGGTACTACCAAGGCTTAACAAATGACTTTTTACCCTCCTAAGGTTTTCCTACACCCTAATCGTTCTTCCTTCCTCTTTCACTTTTCTATCACTTCTATCTTTCTCTTTCACAGCACCTCCATCCCCTTCCCAATTCATCTTCTCCTCTCTCTTGTCAGACCAATTCGAGACAAGGCAAGTTTTTTTTTATCCAACGGAATTACGATTTCATTTTTTTTTATTTTTGAAACCCATGATTCTGTTGTGCGTACATGGGATGCGTTCTAAAAAACATTTTTATTCTATATTTTGTATGCAGAAACATGTTTTTGCTATAGATTTTATACACGAAAACGTGTTTCTATTTTTTTAATTTTCAAAACCCACAATGGAATGATTCCATCGTGAGTACATGGGTGCATAAAAAATCTAAAATGAAAATATGTTTTCATTGTTCATTTTCTAATGTTGAAACACGTTTCTGTTATAGATTTTCTATGCGAAAATGTGTTCCCATTTCAGATTTTGTTTGAACCTCCTATGCAACAACAAAAATACATTTCCTTTGACATGACAACTATGTAAAAAATCTACAACATAAAATGTATTTTCGTTGTAGAACAAGGAGTGTGCACAAAATATAAAATGCAAACACGTTTCTATGTAAAAAATCTACAACATAATGTGTTTTCATTTTAAGTTTTGTATGCACCCTCCTGTAATACAATGAAAATATGTTTCAGGTATAAATTTTGTATGTGGTTATACAAGGACCAATGGAAGGGTATATTTGGAAATTAAAAAAAGTTTCCCACTTGGGTAGTGTTGATAGCAGTCCCTTATTTTGGGCTGAAATATATAATAAGATTGCAATTGGGCCGAAATAAACTGCATAAACCCAGTAGCTAGGGGCTCTCTAGAGAGAGAAGAGAGGGATATTCCTCTTCACCATTTTTTATTCTCAAACCCTAACACTGCAATTTGCTGGGGTTTTATCTTTATCTAGAACTCGAACCAGCATCAGAGTCAAATCCACTTCACTCTACAGTGACTTCTTTGTTTTTGAGTTTTCTCAAGGTAATCTAATCAATCATTTACCATCTTTCGCAATTTTCATTTTTCTTGCCCTGGCTTGTTATGTTTTGTTCCATCTTTCTACATTTTCAAGTGGGCATGGATTAAATGATGGTTGGCATCTTGAGGGCACGAAAAGGTGGCAACTTGAAGTGCCCTTGATAGTAATTTGATACTAACACCCTGCTGCTATTTCTGCCTTTTCCATTAAAGTGATTATGAATTTATGATAATGTTCGTTTCTCTAAGTGGGTCCACTTTTTTTATTTTATTGTTTTTTATCATTCTAATTCACCCTGTTTCGTATTGTGTTGGTGCTTGCAATTGAAATTTTGATTATTTGGTGTTGGTCACGTCACGTCCTTTTGATCCACAATGTTTTGAAATTGGGTTAATGACTCCTTGAATCATAATTGCGCGCTTTATTATAAACTAAAATGCAATGCAAATGAATGGATTTTAAATAAGAGCAATAATGTTTATCCATTTTTTCGAAAGTTCAAAGAGCTTTGGGAATGTTTTGGTGAAACACTTATAAATTGAAGTGGTCACTTGTCAGGAATATGGTGTTCAATGTATTCAGGTTGAAATATGGGTGATTTGAGCTCTTCATAGTCATTTGATACTCTAGTCAGTTGGTAGTTCTTCCTCTCTCAACTAAAATAATTTATGTCGTCCATTTCTCTAAGTGGATATAGTCCTTGTGTTGATTTTTATTGGTGATATTTATTTTTTTGTTGATGATTGCTTATGCTTTTGATATTACTCTTGCTTACTTTTTGATTGACATTGTTGGAAATTACTTTGATGAGTCCTTGAATCAATATTAAGTGTGCTTGATGAAGCAAGCATTTTATTATTATTTGATGCAAGGTGCAAGTGATGGGATTTTAATTATTGTTTCAGGAGTTTGCTTAAAGTAATTAGAGGATCCTCTGATCGAGATGGCTCAATTGCTATCCTCTTCTTGCTCCTTGACTATCTGCTCTAGAAATAAACCTTACCTAAAACCCTTTAACAAATGTTCAACCCCGTTTTCTATCACGTTAGCTTGCAATAATTCCAAAACTCCATTTAGAAGGCTTTTTTTGCAAGAACAGAAGCAAAGAAAAGGTTCTCTAGTAATACATGCTGCTGCAGTTTCAACAGGCCACGAAACCCCAGTTCAAACTAGCTCTGGCGACCCTTTTAAACCACAGCGGGTCATGGTCATTGGTGGAGATGGATACTGTGGTTGGGCAACTGCCCTCCACCTTTCTAACAAGGGTTATGAGGTTGCCATTGTTGACAGCCTTGTTCGACGCCTTTTTGATCACCAGCTTGGACTGGATTCTCTAACACCGATTTCTTCTATCCAGAACCGCCTTCAGCGTTGGAAATCTCTCACTGGAAAAACTATTGAGCTCTACATCGGTGACATATGTGATTTTGAGTTCTTGTCTGAAACCTTCAAGTCATATGAACCTGATGCTGTTGTCCACTTTGGGGAGCAGCGGTCTGCTCCTTACTCTATGATAGACCGGTCAAGAGCTGTGTTTACCCAGCAGAACAATGTTATTGGGACACTGAATGTGCTCTTTGCCATAAAAGAGTTCAGAGAGCAGTGTCATCTAGTGAAGCTTGGGACCATGGGTGAATATGGGACACCAAATATTGATATCGAGGAAGGTTATATTACCATTACTCACAATGGAAGGACAGACACTTTGCCATATCCCAAGCAAGCTAGCTCATTCTACCATCTAAGCAAGGTACATGATTCACATAACATAGCTTTCACTTGCAAAGCTTGGGGGATTCGAGCAACTGATCTGAATCAAGGAGTTGTGTATGGGGTCAGAACAGCTGAGACTGCAATGCATGAAGAGCTGTATAACAGGTTTGATTACGATGGAATATTTGGAACTGCATTGAATCGGTTCTGCGTTCAGGCTGCGGTTGATCATCCACTTACTGTATATGGTAAAGGAGGCCAGGTAAAATACCCATGCTTTTGTTTATTTTTTGTTGATGAAACGAATGACTTTTGATGATTGTTGTGGCAAAGGACGTAAATTTTGCAATATTTCAATCAGGGCATGTTTATATTGTGTGTGTATTGTCCATTAGACTACTGGAAAAGAATCAAAGACCATTGATGGAGCTTCTCTAAGGCAACCCCACGTTTTTCTTTGAAAATTAACAGTAACTATATTAAACAAGTCCTGTTTTTTGGGTTATCGGTAACCTCATGTATTTGTTGCAACTTAATAGATATCTGAGAGTTATTGATAGTAACTATGATTAACCCCTGCCACTATTATACAATGTTAAATGTTGATTTTGTCTCACTGCCTTGCCATCTTGTTCCATTGAGACTCCAACAGCGCGTATTGATTCTTCTATTGCTCTATTTTCTTTTAGTTCTCTTCATATATTAGTTGAATTGGAATACTGTGTGTCTATAAGAAAAACTTTTGAAATGCTTTGATGCTAACCTTTTGTTTGTATTTTATAATGCACATATTTCAGACTAGGGGCTTCCTTGACATAAGAGATACAGTTCAATGCGTTGAGCTTGCCATCGCAAACCCCGCAAAGCCTGGGGAGTTCCGAGTCTTCAACCAATTCACTGAGCAGTTTTCAGTGAATCAACTCGCCAACCTTGTTACAAAAGCTGGTGAGAAGCTGGGAATTGAGGTGAAAACTATCAATGTGCCTAACCCGAGAGTTGAGGCAGAAGAGCATTACTACAATTGCAAGAACACTAAACTTGTTGATCTGGGACTGAGACCACACTTTCTTTCAGACTCTCTCCTTGATTCACTGCTCAATTTTGCTGTTCAGTACAAAGATCGCGTTGACACAAAACAAATTATGCCTAGTGTGTCTTGGAAGAAAATTGGGGTTAAAACAAAAACTGTTACAGCCT
>PYAF01001002.1:153230-166422 GCA_007407185.1 Glycine tomentella
ATAGCTTGTAAACTATAAACTTTTTTTTATTCTCAATTTTATCCTTATTATTTTTATTTGAAATTTCATTTTATCCTTTTAGTCATTTTAAGAGGTGTCTTATCTTTTTTGTTTGTTGTCTGAAAATGATTTTTTCTAAAATGATATGACCTATTTTGTTTTCATAATTTTTATTTTTCGATTCAATTTGTAAAAACAATTTTTTAAACTAACTCCTACGCCCAATTGAATATGTTCTTTTACGTTATTTGATATTTATAAGTTAATTTATCAATTAATCTTATTTGATATCTTTGAATTCCATATTCGAAATTGCAATTGAATCGATTCAATACATTTCTTATGTAACCATGGGTGCTATATACTTTGAATTAAATCAGTTATCTTTCAACTTTTAAATTCCTAGCTTATAACCTATAAGCTTTGTTTTTGTGAGTAGCTAGCTTATAAGATAATTTTATGAAACATAAAAACTACCTTATATAGCATTTTTAATTAAATTAATATCAAAATATTACACTTTTTTAAATAAATGTTAATAATAAAAAACTAAATAATAATAATCCTTATGTAGACTTTTTTTTTAAGGACTCCTTACGTAGACTTTATATGTGGATTTTTTATCCATTTTATTTTTTAAATAAATAAACAAGAAATATTTGAAATATATATGTAAGGACTAAAACAAAAGATTGTACGTGTATAGAGATCAAATGAGTAATTAAAAAAAAAATATTAGAAAACCTTTTTGACCCCTTTTCATGTTAATTATTTGGCAGCAAAAATCTACAATCCTTCATAGAGCAAGTGATTTTGGAGAGTTTAGGTGTTGAAAAATATATGGACGAGCACATGAAGTCAACAAATTACCTTGCACGGCTTATCAAGTACCAAGGCCCTCAAACTAATGAAGCAAAAGTTGGCATAGGAGAGCACACAGACAAGAACATATTGACGACATTGTGTCAAAATCAAATTGATGGTTTAGAGGTACAGACCAAAAGTGGAGAGTGGATCAAATGCAAGCCCTCAAAACCAAATAGTTTCGTTGTTGTCACTGGGGACACAATTTATGTAATTAATTTCTATATAAATTCCACTTTCTCTAGAAAAATTAGAAAATTATCTCTAAAAAATTTGATGATTAACGCAAAGGTTTAATAAAATGTGTTGCAGGCATGGACAAATGGGAGGGTGCATACGCCTAATCACCGAGTGATGATGAGTGGAAATGAGACAAGGTTCACTATTGGATTATTTACAGTTCCAAAACCAGGGTTCATAATAAAGGCCCCTGAGGAGCTTGTGACAGAGGAACACCCTTTGCTCTTTAAGCCCTTTGTCCAGAGAGTTCATGAAGTTTCTTCACTCATCTGAGAGTACAAAGAATGCTCTGAAGGTTTATTGTGGAGTCTGAGATTTGATTCATGATTATACTAGTGCTCCCTCTACACAATCCCTTTTGAAATTTTCATAAAAGTGTGTAATATTTGAATAAAGTTTGCAATATAATGTGTGTATGCATATGTATGAACCTTTCTTCTCCAATTCATATGGACAGAGATTGTGTGAGATTTGTATTATCCAAACTCATGAAGATAGTTTGATTCAGAGTAAGGTTAAATTAAAAGTTAGAAAGTAAAATAATCAACGCACTTAGGATGTGGTTGTATCACATGAACAAACACAAAGCTGAATGCCAAATTAAACTTTAAATAGAGCTAGACAAGACTTGGATCATATATAATCCTAAAGCTGAAACCTAAACTAAATTATCTACCACTAGTAGGCACAGATCATAGAGTTGTAAATAACATAAACAAATTAAGAAACTGAAGCCCCAAAAATGACCAAAATATCTTTATGATGGAAAGCATAGTATTAACTAAAATAAGTTTGCAAGTTTTCAAATTTCCTCTTGCTGCATGGTTTTTATCTCCCATGAATATCAATTTAACCTCCTTATTGTTGAAGAAGGAAACTCACTCACAAGGTTAGATTTTTTTAGGAGTGATAAAATACTGATTGGAGTATTTTATTCTTTCGATAGATTTGAATCACGCACTGTAGTAACATCTACATTTTCTCTTCACTGCCTATTATTCATATTCTTATAATAGTTTGTATAATGTTCTAACTTCTATCTTCATTACCATCATTATACACTTGAAAAGAGTGAATTAAAATAATTATTTTCTTAATATAAAAGTCAAGCTCAAAGATATGATAATTTATTATTTTAATATATTTTAACTGAATAAGATAAAGAATATCTCTTACTTATATATTTTATTGTAATATTATTTTTAGTCGACGTGAAAGTTAATTTTTTTTACTAATAATATATTAATATAATATAAATAATTCAAACAAACTAATAATTAAGATGTGCTAAAGGCTGGACAGATTCAATCTATCCGAATCTCCCTTTGTTTTTTCGTGAATCAATCAAACTTTGGACCACAACCTATGTAGTTATGCAGTTTTGTCTTATTTGTATTAATTTCATAAGTTCAAATTTTTCTCACTTATTATTTTTACATTTTGAAAACTCTATCCATTCAAGTTAGAGCACAAAAGTAAATATTCACACATCAATTCAGTTTAGAGCACATGCCTCTCTCTACCCAGTTGTCAAATTTTAGGAATTATTTACTAAATGGTTCAAACCTTAAAAATTATGAATATGTTTAAACTAAGTAGCACTTAAAAAAACAATCAGAACCCTGTTTCTGTGATTGGGAATTGTTAATTCATGAGACACTGTCAGAAACTATTCGGATAAATGTTGCTCAAATAAAACACACAAAAAATACAAGAGAATGCTCCCATCCCAAGTCACAACAAATTATGCTTTTTATTCTGGCCTGTGACAATTAACTAGGGATGAACACAATTTGATAGATTTATTCACTTGAAAACTAAAGAGAAATATACCATTTCCATGGGTAAATAATTTTTTATTCATTTAAGTACTTTCACAATTTATACTACATAACCACAATCTCCTTACCTAGAAGCTGTAGAAATTTAGATTTTATTCAACATAAATAGCACAATATAAAGTAGTCACCAACACACACGTTTAACTTCTGATATATTCATATCATAGAAACGACAAATAGACTGTCTTCACATGATACATATTTTGTACACCTCAAATACCACAATATGCCTTGATCCTAGAAGCAGATTTTACAGCTTCTTCTGTGAGGAAGAAACGAAGATATCCATAATGGTCAAATGGTTTATAACGAAGAGGATGTTTCTCATCCACTAATTTTTCCTCTGGTTCCATCACCTTTCCAGCATATGAAAGTAGACCCAAACAGTATCTGTCTACCTTTGAATTCATGAATACTTGGTGTACACAACCCCGTATCCTGTCATTACTCCATACCTGCAAATTGAGATTTTTAATGGAAGGGCTACTATTCAATGATAGTCATTATTCATAGTATGCCAATTTTTTGTTAATCATGCATATGTTTGGTTAACGGGCTAATAATGAATTTTTAATGCATTAGTCAAACATTACACAAAATTAATAGAGTTTAATATGCATATACCCTTAAGTTTTTACTTTGTTACTCAATCCGAAATTATTTTGATACCACTTTTAAAATAATTATTATAAAATTCAATAAATATATCATACATAGAGTCGGCCAAGTATAAAACAACTAATACTATGTTTGTTTCCCGTGTTGCATCCCTCAAACAGCCATTTAGGCAAAAGTAAAAAATTGTTAATTCTCACACTACACTGCTTTGTAATGTATGCCCGTTTATTCAAACGATAAATCAAATACACACTAAAGTTTGAGCTTTAAGCCTACCAATATTTGCTATTAGTTTTTTAAAGTAAAAAAAAAAATCACACATATTGAATAAAAAAACCTCACATATCACTCTTTTCTTTAAAGTAAAAAAATTTATCTCTTCACTTTTACTTTAGACCTTATTTTTTATTGGATTGGTCATGACAGTTTAAGATTAGATTACATTATAAAAAAAAAAATTTTGTGAGTGCATGTATTACTTATTCATATTGATAAAAAAAAAAAGTTTATGCATCCAGGTAGCATACAAACAAAAAAATGCTATGATTTCATAATAATTTGTAGCATGCAAAGGCGCGCGCACACACCTACACACACACACATATATATATATGATAAATATTTTAGTGTGGGGACCACCTATGAATATGAATATAGCTTGGACTTGAAGTTACATTAAATATAGATGACAGATAATGAAGTTAGTTTAAAGTTTTGCAAAAATATATGAATTGAAGAAAACACAACCTGAAATGTAGACAAAATCTAATTAATCATATCTGTTATTGCTAAATATTTCTCAGAGAGCATTACTATTTACACATTCAGTAAAAAGTCGGAAGGTGAAAAACACATTACCATGAATGCATCACCAGCCAAGACAGCTAACATGTTGGGTGAGGCATCAACCTTGAACCATTCTCCATCCTTCAATTGAATTTCTAAGCCATTTAACTTCTGATTCAATATAGTTAGGAATCCTGAATCTGTATGAGGACGCACTCCTAAGTTGGTCTCACCCTCCTTAGGTGTTCTGTATTTGTAGCATCTGAGAACATAATCAGTTGATTCAAGCAAAGACTCACATTTCTTATTGTCCAATCCATAGCTCTCAAATACCATTCTCTTAACAAGATAATCCAGTTCCACCACTTTCTTTGCATATGAATTAACACTTTCACTGAAAACAAAACCAAAAAAATGTTTGATTAACATCCTAATTAAGCATATTTGTAATAACTTCAAAAGGGTAATTAATTAATTACCTGAATTGGTCATTCCCTTGTGGCCACATAGTAGTTGTGTACTTGTGACAATCTTTATCATTCAATGGATTGTCAATGGCCATGGATTCATACAAAGGAATATCAGAGCGTTGCCCTGCATAGCTATAGATAGGTTTATCAGTGGTGTGCTGCATTTTGTTTTCTAATGGAAGATCAAAGAGTTGTTCCATTGCAGAGAAGACAGAGTCATAGAGCAATGGATCAACCTTCTTGTAGAGTGCTAGGAATCCACCGTGATCCTCTAATGCACCCCTCACAACATCACAAGCCGAAACCCATGTGTCAGTTCCAGGTTTAAGGTTTTCATCACTGAAATCAATAACAGGTAGAGGAAGCTGAGACTCTCTTTCTGTCCCCATGATTATCCTTCTCAATCTTTGCTCCCTCACCGTTTTACCAAATGATTGTTTGGATTCTGGAACTAGAACTTGTGTATTTATATTTGATTTGTGTTGTCATGTAAGTTTAAGTAGAATACAGGTTTTTGCAAGAGACAATTCTTTTTGAGTTAGATAAGTCATTATGATTTATGAGCGATAAAATTTTCTCTCCTACTATCTATTTAAAATAGTTACATATTCAAGATTCAAATTCAACCTAATAGAATAACGAGAATAACCTTGTGTTAGTTAATTTATGTATTCGGTGGTATATTTGTTTATAATTGAAGGGAGAAAGTGTAAATTATTATTGATATAATTTAGAAGAATGTTTTAAAAATTAAGTTTAGAAAAATGTTGTGACAATTATTAGAGAAGAACTATAGGTAGATAGATATTGAATTATGTTTTAAAAATTAAGTTTAGAAAATTGTAAATTTGTTATATATTATAAATAGAGCTATGGAAATTGGAATATCAAGCTTAATTGATGGCCAAAACTTATGTTAAAGAAAATCAAACTTTGTTTTGTCATGCCATTCAAAAGATCTCCAAATTTTTTAGTGTTCGCATTGTCAATCCGTCTGCTTATCCTCAAGCGATCCATTTATGCAGAAGGCCGTTTATACAGTGAATTTAAGAGGGTTTTGGTTGTAACCTGTCTCAACCTATCAACCATCTAGAATGAGAGTGCTAGTTTAAATATTATAAAATAAAAAATATAAAAAATCTTTTGAAGAGGCTAAATAATTGTTGTTACTAAACCTTATATAAACATCATAAATGGTTCAAAACTTTCAAATGAGTCTGAACACATAGGGATATGTCATAATTTTTCAAAATAGATGACAGGCGAAATTGATCTTATAACAGTGTAACCAAACATGAGATAAACATCTCCACCAGCAAGCTAATCTCTTAATATAATACTACAAGTTACAAAAAAATCACATCAACTTCTATTTCAATTTTGAAAATTGTACTTGGTCCCCCACCAGTATATGTGTACGATATTTAGTAAATAATAATTAAAAATAAATTTATCATAAATTAAGAAAAGGATGTCACTGTACATTCGTTCAGCTTATGTAGAATAAAATTACAATATCTGAAGTTAAAATCTGAACAATTTGGCTGGTATAATGGTGACAGCATGGCTTATTCTCCAAATAATGACTACAAGTCTACAATGCTTCTTTTTTCTATTATAGCCGTACAACCAATATAAAAATTTCATAATTTCTTTTCCAATGACACGGTTAAACATATCATGACAAAAGAAATTCGAATGTTCTGGTTTTATGGTAACCATGACACTACTTAAGAATAAGAAAATCCATAAATTAAAGAAAAATACTAGTTATATATTTTTTAGTATAATAAATAATTTTTTTTATGTACATACATGAAAGGCCATTATATAGAGAGAGAAGAGAGAGATCACTGGATCAATTGACATTAGGTATCAAATTTTTAGACTTACACTGCTTAATAACTTTTTAAAAAAAAATACGAAACAAACGATTTCAATTGTTTAATTATTTAATTTTGTTTAGTTAAATTATAATTTTATCATTTTAATTTTTTATCCACAATTTTAGTTCTCATATTTCTTTTCACCATTTTAGTTTTCAAATTTTAGAAAATTCACAATTTTAGTCAAATTCTCAATTATATATATTATATATATTTTTAATTAACTAATTCTTTTAATGGTATCTTAAGTTAAGTTTGGATTCAATTATTCCAAAATAAAATAAATCAAATGCCTATAAAGAGAAAAAGAAAATAAAAATTATTTTGCTAGTAAATTAATAGTAAATAAAAATGATAATATAATTTTTGATAAATTATCAGTAAGAACAAATATTTTTCTTCCCGGAATTTATAAAATACAAGTTTATTTATTCATAATTTTCTCCTTTGCTTTTGTCGTTTGGACATTATTCCTGGGTACTGCTATAGTGCTGTGGAGTGTGGAGTATGGTTTTGTTGGAGAAATGATACAAAATCATAGCTACACACTTCAACATGAAAACATCTTATCAACCTGACTATATTATGATAATATTGCTTCAATCGATTGTAAGTGTTTTTGGTTTTTGGTACATAATCGATTACAAATTTATAAGTTGTACAAAGTAATCAGTGTGTTTTTTCTCGGAGCATTGGAAATTTCAGTCTCTTTTTAATCCACGGGATTAATCGGGTTAAAACAATAAGCCCAAGCCCATGCAACCAACAGCATATCCCGGCCCATCTAAGGATTCATCAGCTATCGGTTTCCTCTCACACCCAGCCACAAATCAAATGTTTTCTATTCTCTGTTTTATATATAAATTGACGATGAAAGAGCCCTAATAAATGCATGAATAATATATTCTTGAAATTGTGCTTTAATTTGTGTGGAAATTTGGATTTGGAGTATTGCAAATTCTTGCAGTTAAATACTCTAGAAATTGTTTGATACCTATTAAATATTTCATACAAGCAATATCTAGTGAGTTTTAAACCGTTAGAAAATTAACCTCCAAAAAAGTAATAAAATAAACGTTAAGTCTATAGTTATTAAACTTGGCTTGGATCAGTGGATGGATCCGCGAATCGAACATCCAATCAATCTAAGCCATTTATTGAATCAATTTTGTATATGATCTAGTGTTATTCGATCTTGAACCACCGATTCGGTGATCTTATTGACTCGGTGAATCATATATTTTTAAGGTTTTTTTTTTTACTGTTGAACAACATCACTCATATTAGAAAAATAAATTTATACCTTACAACCTACTTTTTATAAATTTGGTTATATTTTTTACCAAGTATAATCATATCTTGAAATTTGAAATGATAAAGGTATTATTATTTTCAATTTTCCCTTAACTAATTTGTATGTTATTGAATTATGTTTTTCATTGTACATCAATAATATATATTTTAAATTTTAATTTAAGGTTGTTTATGTATACCAAATTCTAAAAAAAGAATATGTTGCATGTTCAAAATTTTAAACAAGTTCATAAGTATGGTTCTAAATATGTTGAGTTTTATTAACCTAATCTTAAGTATACAAGTTTACATATAATTAATTTTTTAATATAGATAGGATCATGCAGGTCAACCTTTGATCCAATGACTCAATATCCCGAATGGGTCAATAATCAATCTGAGTATGATATCATTGATCATGCCAACATTTATGTATGAAAAAACCATTTTGAATTCATCCAAAAAATAAAAAATCAAAATAAAATTTTTAAAACTTAATATACCAAAACGAAAAAACGGTCAAACATATAATAGATCAATGACATTTAGCAAAAAAAAGGCTTTATAACTAATTGTCTTGACATACTATGTAAATATATAAATAATACTAACATTTTTATCCATTTTATTTTTGAAATTTTATTTAAAAATATAATATAAATATATATAATCAAATAACTCTACCCAACCCTATGTTAGTTTGATCACAAAAATTTATTAGCAAAGTGGCCATAGATCACCACAAAATACAAGTTTTATTTTAAGTACTCAGTTCCCTTCGGCATGTCGATGACCTCATCTCTCCTTCGTTCATTTTCTGATTTCTTATTTGCAATGTGACTGTGTGTGACGAGTCGTGAGTCATGCATTATGACATAGCAAGGCATGCTTAATATTCCGTCGGGGGAGTTTTCAGGTCACTCATTCATTTTCTATATTTTAAACAGATTATTAATGCCATTGATCCTATATTCAAATATGTAATAACATTTGCAAATATGCCAAAGCTAAAAATAAATAAGCCAAAGATAAAAAAACAAAGATGGACAAGCAATCATCAAATGTAGGAGCAGATATATAGTGACAATTTGCCATGATCAATGTTAAGAAGTGATTGAGTTTAATATTTAAAGCTTAAGTTTGACCTGTAAAAAAAATAGCATATTCAAGTTTTAACTCGTTGAAATGAGTGCTGTAAAAAAAAACTCGTTTAAATGAGTTAAATTTTAAGTTTGAATTTATTTTAATAGAAAAATATGGTATTTCATCAGAAAAAAAGAAAAATATGATATTTGAATAGGATTTGTTTAATTTAGACATAATAACAGGCTGGGGCAGGTCGATGATGGCTTTGATTTTTCGGGGCAGGTACGGGTTTAAAATTTTGAAATTCATCTTTGTCCTCATTAGATTTTTTTGGGTTTGGAAAACTCGTAATAATTTTTAAAATTTTAATTTACTTATACGATTTTAAATAAATTATATATGAAGTTATTAATTATATTTTAATTCAAAAATACATAAATTAATAAATAAAAAGACTTAAAAATAAAAAATCTATTTTTAGTTACAATTATTATTTAAATTATTTAACTAATAAAATAATTTATTTCTGGAAGATGGGTAAAGCTTATTAAAGACTTTATTTCAGAGGAGGTCTTTATTTCTGGAAGCATATTTACAAGGAGACAAACTAAGTGGTGGACACTCTTGCCAAGTTCGGGTTATCTAATGTGGCTTCTATTTTTATTCCTCATGATTTTTAATAAAATTTTCTCTATGGGACTGTAGCTCTTCCCTGTTCACAAAAAAAAAAAAAAAAATCTAAGTAGGAACTTTTTATTAAAATTAAAATTTTAATTATTTGTATAATCAAACCAAAATTAAATTTAGTCTGAGTTAATTTATTTATTAAAATATATAAATTTAATCAAGTTTTCAGCGAGTTGAGTTCCCAAATCTCAACTCAATGACGTTCTTAGTTGAGACAATATATAATCCAATACATCATCATTACAATATTTTCAAATCTGATGGTATTATTATCAATTGCCATGATCATAAATACATATTAAATTTTAGATTATTCAAATAGTTACAAGTATCTAATATAGTTAATATTCAATATCCACATTTTGTTTTTTTATTATTAAAGTATCATAATATCATATACTTAGACAGAATATCAATTCATTTAAAATTTCCATAAAATTAATATATCCCATAAAATCTTTAATCCAACAGTTAAATTAACAAAAGTCAATGTTTATTTAAACAATCAAGAATTGTAGGTGTTCTGGTATTATAATACTTAAACCTTTCCTTATTCTTATATTGTTTTTTAAGGTCGAAGAGGGTACTTGATATAAGATTAAAAATTCATTGTATTATATCATTTATAACCAATTTTATTTAATGACAAGACTTGATCGTTGTTATTTGGGGTTAGAACTATCATTAGTTTATTAATCCTGAGCCTCTCATTGTCCAGTAACAAAGGTGCTACTAAATTAACAATCGATTGTTGACTTCCTTTTTATTTTGAGCGATAATTAATACTGAATGACTTCATCATATATTTGATTTCTACTTTAACACTAAAAAGAAACAAACATATAAAACACAAAGAGAAGCACTGTAGTGTTCAAAAACTATTATGTTTCTTTTGTCAATAAATACCTTATTTTGTCAAGAAATTGATACTATTATGGATCGAAAACAATAGGAATGATCCACAAGGTTTGAATCCTGACTAGTTGGATACCTCTATTCCACAATTTCTGGCATCTAGAAATCGTTGACGACAAAAGAAATCCGGTTTTGGGGGGAACAAAAAGAAAGAAAAAATGGGTATAGTCTATTCTATAAAGATGCTGAAATGGAAAGTAATTAATTACGGGCTACTAAGTATTAAGGGACAATTATACTTGTTTAAAATTTGACCTGAAGCCTGAAGGAAGTAAATAAATATTATATACTGCTATCTCAATTCCTAAATATAAGATATTTTTTATTTTTTTTTAAATTTAGTAAACTAAATTTATGATTAATTTATATATTTTTAAAACTATTCTTAAAATTATTAGAATTCAACATCTTTCTTTTCATTTAATTATTTTTACCTTATTAATTAATATATGTTAATTTTTTTCTTTAATCCTTACGAGATAAAAAATGTATTTATCTTTTTAATTCATAACATTTACTATTGTAGTAGTAATTAAAGATGTTTTAGTAAAAAGTTAATTAATGTAAAAGATAACTTAAAAATAATTAGTCTTATAAAAAGAAATAAATAAAATTTTAAAAAAAACTCTTATATTTAAGTTAAGTTCATTAGTATTTCTTAATTATATCTTTTAAATTATGTGCATTAATCTTGATTACTAGTTTTGGTTCAGAAAGACTCTTTCCGTCCTAAAATAAATATAATTTTAGGTTATTTCATACACATAAAAAAAACTAATAAATAGATAAAAGAGAATAACAATTCTACAAAACTAACATTATTAATATTACATTAAAAATTAAAATGCATTTTTTAGGAACATTAGTAGAAAAAATAATTAATACTCCATCTGTGCCTTTTTTTTTTTTTAAGAGATCTATCCCTTTTTATAAGACATTGTTTTGAACTTTTTTGTCAGAATTTTTCTATTTGTTCATTGCATTAATTATTTTTTATTAAAATATTCTTAATTAATTTAGTTCATAAATAATAAATGTTATAAATTACTATCTCTTTCTCTCTCTTATGAGTTTTGAGAATTGAAGCGTTTAGTTTTAAAAATTAAAATTTTTATTACTATTATTCTTTCTCCATGCATTAATTACTTAAGAATAATTTTAGAAAAATAATATAACTATAAATAAATTTAATGTTAATAATTAAATTAGCCAAAGATAAAGATTATCAATATGCTATGTGTGAATCAGACTCCACACTAGCTCCCCAGCTCATTCAAAAGGGTGTCCCAACTACTCACCAGATGGCTCCCTTAGATTTTGTTTGGGAGAGGGATTTTAGAGGGGAAGAGAGGGAAGGGAAGGGTTTAGGTGGTGACATCTCTTTGTTTGAGAGTTTTAATTTTTGAGGAAAAGGATTTGAGGATTTTTAAAACTCCTCTGAAATCTTCCAAAGCCTAAAAATTGTTATTCCCCCAATTTGGGAGTTTTTAGAAGGAAAAGTAATAAAATTACTATTTTACCCCAGCCAGTGTTAATAAAATTACTATCCCACCCCAACCAGTGTTAATAAAACACCAAAATACAAAGCACTGAATCACAATTCAAGGGAAACATTGTAAAAGTATCTTATTAACTTTTCATTTCCCTCTCTTAATATATTTTTAACTTCCAAACAAGGAGGAAGGAACTTCCGTCATTTTTTTCTCTTTCCTTTCCCTCCCTTCCCCTTGAATCTCTTTCCTTCTCTTCTCCTCCTAACTCCCAAACAAAACCTTAGTGAATAGCATTATTGATCTAGTTTAGGGTCAGTGAAATGTTTTGTTCCAACACACTCTAAGAGAGGGTAACAAAATTGTTGATTGATTCGCTAAAGATGGAGCTTCTTCTAATGATATTTTCAAACTTTGGGATGGGAGTTCAACTTAGCTTAGGCATTCTCTTGTAGCCGACTTGATCTCCTTAGGCTTTGTTTGAGAGTTAGAAGGAGAAGGGAAGGAAAGAGATTCAAGGGGAAGGGAGGAGAAGGAAAGGGAGGAAAATGAGGGAAGTTTCTTCCTCCTTGTTTGGGAGTTAAAAATATATTAAGAGAGAGAAATGAAAAGTTAATAAGATATTTTTACAATTTTACCCTTGAATTGTGATTCAATGCTTTGTATTTTGGTGTTTTATTAACACTGGATAGGGTAAAATAGTAATTTTATTAACACTGGCTGGGGTAGGATTGTAATTTTATTACTTTTCCTTCTAAAACCCCCCAAATATAGGGAACTACAATTTGTAGACTTTGGAAGATTTCAGAGGAGTTTCAGAGTATGTTTGGATGAAGTATTTTAAAATTTTAGGAAATTTAAAATTCAGGGAAATTAAAATGCATCAATTAAAATTCTTTTATTTTCAAAATTTTGTGTTTGGATAAAGAAATTAAATTTCTTCATTTTTAAAATTTTGAACCTCATTCAGGAAAAACGTGTAAGATGGATGGTGTCTTGAGAACAGCGAAGGTCGG
>PYAF01001002.1:174684-246064 GCA_007407185.1 Glycine tomentella
ATTATAACATAGATTAAATAAATAATCCCGTATTATGTCACTATATTTTGGTTACATCAGACTTATTTCTTATCAAACAATGTTATTGAATTTTATGGAAGGATTAAAATTGTAGATTTTACATAATTAAAGGACTAAATGTTTCTATTTTAAAATAGGAAAACTAAAATTACGGATTTTTTAAAATATGATAACTAAATGCTCTATTTTAAAATAGAGAGACTAAAATTATAAATTCTGAAAATAAGGTAATCAAAATTATATTTAAGCCTATTTTTAATGTAGTTTTCAAAGTTTCCTCTTAATTATAAAGTGTTTTTTTTTCTTTTACTTTAAAAGTATTTTTTTCATCAATATTGAATTCTTGTATAGAATGAAAATATCAAAGATCACAACTTGAGTGAATATTATGGTTGACTTTTGTTCTTCCAAAAGAGGAGATGGTTTGGAGATTAGGAGATGATGTGTAAGGAGGACTAAAGTGTTGGGGTTAGGAGAAATTTTGAAATTCTTTATGTGTACTATGCATAATTTTGTAAGTTTTTTTTCTTTTCATGACGATTTTTAACCCGTCTTAGAAAATATGTTTCTACATTAATTTTTGCAGAAATTATCTTAAAATATCTTTTTTGTTTTAAAAATATAAAAAATTGAGGATTTGAAAACGATTTTTCAAAAATTATCTTAAAAAATGTATATTCTAAGACAATTTTTAAACAATCGTCTTAAAAAGTATTCATTATAAGACAATTTTTAGACAATTGTCTGAGTAACATTTTTAAGAAAGATTAAACCAATATTTTTTTCCTACAAATTGACGACTCCTCTCTCTCTTTCTCTGTGCACAGTTATAAATTCTTGGTTTGCATCATTAGCCTTTAGTCACGTGAGATATATGAAAAACTATAGTAACTTACATCATGAACAACATCTCGAAGCAATTTGATTTGCTTTTTTGAAACAGATTTCACCTAATCAATTACACAGGTGTTGAAACTATACAATATTGAAGAAAATAATGAAAAAGGAAAAATTATAACATAACATAAATAAATATTCCAAATACCGCTAAATTGATATATCATGCAAAGTGGAGTTAGCCAATATCCTCATTGCATGGAGGAGTAGTAAGCAAACCAATATATCTGTAATACAGTGTTGTGATTGTGCCTATTTTAACCAGCCCTGGATCCATTACACCCACTTCTCTTTCTGCTCTAGTACTATTAGAAATGACCTCTAAGTGGTTCGTTAACTAAAAAGATGTATGTACATATAAGAAATTTAGTATTTAATCATAACTGAGACATATATAAAGAAACTGTCACATATTTAATTAATTTACCTATGACAAGAAAGGATCTGGTCTTCTTTCAGCCTTATACAATCACTGCAGTTTGTCTTGATGGAGTTTCGTGCACCATGTGTAACTCTAGATCCAACCTGAAAGCAATTGGATATTTAATTAAAATACTTAGTTTTGTTATTTGTAGTATTTAATTAATTTATGTAAGGGTAAATTTTTTTAGTAATTAATTGGAGGATAAAATTTAGATAGGTAAATTAATAATAAAGTATTAGTAAAACTCAGGTCACGAAGCACAAGCTGTGTTCAAACTACATCAAAACATATGAGAACAAAAAATATTTCATCACCTATATAAAGCACTACAAAATAGAATAGCAATTACAAAAATGCAGTTCCTTATATATTTTTGGTATTGCTCTCTAATCAAAGTTAGAGTTTTAGTTTAAAATATTCTATCTTCATCTTTAATGCAATTTTTTATTAAGTTGATTATTAAAATAAAATTGTAATTTTAATTATAGGAGAATGATAAAAAAGTAAACCATTTTCATTCTGAAAGTATTGCTACTCTTATATCCCAAGTATTGAAAAATTCTTTAAATTAATCCCTAAATATTAGTAAAATATATTAATTTAGGGACTAAATTAATAGATATTGAATACTTTAAAGACTGTTTATATAATAATTTCATTATTTTAAGAACCATTTAGGATAGAGGATAATAATCGAGAGTGTTACGGATCAAAGATACATTATCTTTTATCTTATTAATTCAAATATTTAAAATTCCACTAACCCATTATCATAACTATATGGAATACAGTGGGTTTCTATCATTCATCATCAAGACCCAGTTTAGATTCTTATAAATAAAGCATCCATCATAGTGAAAGGTACACACACAATTATGACTCTCTCTTTCCATTCACACGGCACACACTGCACACCAATTGTGTTGCGGGTTATTGTGGCTGTGATCCTTTTCTCCTCCAAGTAGCTTCATCCTCATAAGCTACTTGCGAGAGAGAGAGCCTGATCCTACATAAAATCATCTAACGCTACTTGTTGGACATTTTTGTTCTCTTTGAGCAAAACAGAGTTTGTTCTAAAATTAAAGAACTACGTATGTATGCAAGGATGTAGAGAGATTTAAATATACAGATTACATATTTAATTAATTACTTGTAAAGCTTAAGGAATATGCTTGTAATTAATATATATATATATATAGACACACTTTTTTCCATCTATGGTGTGTTCAAAGGGAGATCCTAGTAATATTTTTTATAAGCAAAATTGAACAAAACAGACAGAGCAGAATGATTATCATTTCTTCTATCAAAAAAAATTGTCAAAAAAAAGGCCAGAGTGAAGTAAAAAATGTAACACCTGTAACAAAATACGACATTTCCTTCTTTGAACCTTAACCAAAGAAGCAACAAGAAATTGAAATGTATGCTAAATTTGTTTAATAGAAAATAGAAGAAAGTTCAATCACCACCACCACCACAAAAAAAAAAAAAACTAATACTTTGGGAAAAAAAATCTAGCACCTGATTTTAAGAAGAATTCTGATCCAAAGAGAAAGATATGACACTGAAATGTTATTAGATCTACTGATTAGTTCCCTTCTAGTGTTGCCATTTACCCCTATAGACCTATAGTGTATTTACTTTAGGGTAAATATTATTATTTTATGATTTATATTATATATACTAAAATAGTAAATGTAACATTTTATCATTTCTGTCAGTCCACTTTCTGATGTTTATAAAAAGTTCACAGATATGAGCACTTAGATGTCTAAATATTTAAAACAAATTAAAGCACATGGAAGAAAAATATCAACAGATGAATTAAAGTTCGAATCGTTGCTCCTATTTTCCTTTCCCTAGTGGACAATACTTGCATTGGTTTCTTACATTGTTTTTCCGATTCCTGCATTGGTTTCTTACAAAATTGTTGCTGAAAACATTGCATATAAACACTTTTGACACGATTTCTACATCCATTATAAAATACTGATGTAGAAAAGTCAATTTCTACATCAATTTAAAAGCCATCGTTGAAAGTCTTCAAATTTCAACGTTGGTCATTTTAACATCAATTAAAAATCATTCTTAAAAGACATTTTAGAATAATCCTTGAAATATTTTCTTTAATAGTGAAGGGCAAAGGCGGACGGAAGTAGAGGAAAAGGGGGGCAAGTGCCCCCTTTAAATTTGCCCATGAAATTACTCATATGTCCTTCATTTTTATTATTTTTCTCAAAAAATAAGGCCTAAAAGGATGACATTGTAATTATTTTTCTGAATATGTATTTGAACTTTTTAGTGTTTCCCTTAGGGTATGTTTGGGAGAGGGAGTTAGGAGGGGAAGGGAGGGAAAGGAAAGGTTTAGGAAGAGTCATTCCCTTGTTTGCGAGTTTTAATTTTTGAGGGAAAGGATTTGAGGATTTTTAAAACTCCTCTGAAACCCTTCAAACCCTATAAATTGTTGTCCCCCCTATTTGGGGGATTTTTAGAAGGAAAAGTAACTAAAATTATTATCTTATATCAACAGTGTTAATAAAATTACTATCCTACCATAGTTAATGTAAAATATAAAATATATTAATTTTTTAAATAAGGGAAAAATTGTAAAAATTTCTTATTAACTCTCTATTTCCCTCTCTTAATATATTTTTAACTCCCAAACAAGGGGAAGGGAACTTCTCTCATTTTCCTCCCTTTCCTTCCCCTCCCTTCCCCTTGAATCTCTTTCCTTCCCTTTCCCTCCTAACTCTCAAACAAAGCCTTAATATATTTTCTGGATCCGCCCATGATGAAGGGAGAGAGTACTTGGTTTTTAAAATAAGAGATGATCACATGTTTTATAGCATCAATACCGAGAAAGGAAGATAAACAGTAGTATGATTTATCAAATCTTACGTGACTAGTGGATATATAAAAGGCATTGCATGTAGTATTTAAGGCACAAATATTCAAATTATGAAGGATAGAATAAGAGAGATCCAACATATATTCTGTAACGTATACCTTCCAATTATTGTAAGTGTGGTGTAACGGTCCCTGTAATTCTATTGTTAGTTAAATTCTTGGTATGTAGCTAAGGACTAGATGTAGTCTTTGGGAGAAAAGGTGCAGCATAAATCTCTTCTGCTTTCTCTTTTTTCCTTATATAGTTATATCTTTGGTTTTACAACTTAAAATTGCTTTAAGGAAAACTGATTTCAAGCTTAGATGAAGCATTCATCTGTTAACAATTTGTGTTTCAAAAAAATATTTGAAAAAAATAAACACAATTCACACTCTGAAACACGCTATACATTTCCTTCTAACCTTCTTTCCTAGAGAAATGAAAATCTGAAACTTGCAACTTTGAGCTAGAAATTACAATCTGCTACAATTGCTTGTAAATAAGTAGCTACTCGAGGTTGAATTTTTCGCCACTGGTTGTATAGAATTTGACAATTAGTTTCCAAAATCAAATCCATGAGACAAAGATGTTCTGCCATTTCTTTTTCATATCGACAAAATGCAATTTTATTAATGCCACTAAACTTGACCACCAAGCACGTGGAACAACTAGTACGAGATTGTTTCATTTTAAGGTTATTCCAGTATAACCAGAGGTCTTAAGTCTGAGTCTTTAAGTATACAATTGTGTTAAATACTATTACTTAAAGAAAGGATTTTGCTGTCGATAATGGTTTTATCCTACTCGAACAAAGTTACCTCTGGTAAAGGATCCTGCTATCTCGACAAAATAAGTATCACTAAACTTGGCACAAGTGTGACAAAGTCTAGCAGAAGGGTTACACAAGAAATGAGTTGCCAGATGTGTATAGAAACACCCGCCGAAGCCTCAAAAACTACTAGTGTTTTAACACTCATAATGCTGCTACTTTTTCCCTACACTGACACAGGACCAAATCCTTTGAGTGCCACTTTCATCAATCTTGTAAAAATGAATCCAAAGCTCACCGAACATCACCGTACAAGAATTATAATAAGTCCAAATAATCACATGCATTAGATCAGCTGCATGTGCTGCCATTCCAATTACTTTCTGAAACTGTTTTAATAACATCCTTGTGATTATAATCACAACATTGAGTTTGAAGAGTAGGATTGTAATTGCGGTCACATAAATCACATTTGTCTCTAATTTTACTAATCACAACAATAATCGTGATTACAATCACAATTTACAACTATGTTTAATTTGTTTTATTAAAACCAAAAAATAAACTTGCATCTTCGATTTTCATTCCAGTGAATTTTTAATTGAACTTTTACCATGTCGTAAATTAAAAGGAGCCAAAACTCACTAATGCATCATTTGACTCAAAAAAGAAAAGAAGGAAACATGGGTGAAAACTACATTGAGTTCAAAACAAGAAGCAGAAGGACATATAGAAAAGTTTCCTTTTGTACTGAACGAGCATTGTATGTTTCGTCTTGCGGAACAGCTTATACTTCATAATTTTGCTTAGCCTCTGCGACGTAACTAAATACACGAAACTAGCATATATTATTATTTGTCTTTTTTTGTGAACTAACGATATTTTCTGACCAATGGTCTGTGATTAATTAGTCTTTCTTAAAAGAAAGTCCTTCACAATATAGTTTCTAAATATTTTTTTATTCATAATAAGAATCGAAGACAGATATTAGGATTTCCAATAACTCACATCTCACTCAACTTAACCAAC
The DNA here is from genome assembly GCA_007407185.1 of Glycine tomentella. Classification (NCBI taxonomy): domain Eukaryota; kingdom Viridiplantae; phylum Streptophyta; class Magnoliopsida; order Fabales; family Fabaceae; genus Glycine; species Glycine tomentella. The sequence goes on from PYAF01001002.1 coordinate 180,712, forward strand.
TAGGTTAGATCTCATTAGTAGGTTCTAAGCATATACTAATGCAAACGTATAACATACTAATAATATTTAAATTTTCATAACGAGAGGACACATATTTGCATTGTGTGTCTTCCTTGTGCCTTGTATAACAATTTCTAGGGAGGAATTTGACTACAGGTTCAATGCCTAAGGATTATGAAAGCACACAAAGACAAACATGATTAAATTAAGGTACTTAATTTCAATCTGGTGGCTACATATCTAAATACATGGAGTGGTGGTAGCAACTAGCAAGGGCGTTAAGAGACTTAACAGGTAAAGTTTAAAGTTTCAGGGGCATTTTGGTCCTCCTCTTTTGGTTTTCCAGTTGTTGTAGCAAGGGCAAACTTGCTTGTTGCCATAAGTTCCAGGAGGCACACACAAGCACTTGGCACAGCACTTTTGGCAGAAGAACAGGCACGGTTTCTTGTATTGTGTGTTTGAGCATCTAGCGGTGCAACGTGGCCCACATTCTGCAGTTTTGTGCATTCATTCAACAAACATCATCAATATTATTCTAAAACAAATAACACAAAAGAAAAGAAAAGGAAGAAGTGCTGCAAATTTATATAAGTTGTGAATGTGTGATGGATGCTATTATTAGTATTACCTTGTGGTTTAAGACTGCCTTCGGTGATGCCATGCTGCAACTGAGGAAAACAAACATGAAGTTAACAAAACAAGGAATTGACAAACTTGTTGGAAAAAATAATTCAACATGTGGGGCAACAGCAGCACATGCAATTATTAAAATGTGTTGTCATTTTTGTATAAGAGTCTATTTTAGAATTAAAGTTTTAAAGTTTAAGGGTATAATTGCGATGGAAATCAAATTAATGTGTAGAAGACAAAGTGGTGTTTTTAATTTGATGAGAGGCTAAATTACAAATATCAAAAATTGGGTTTATAAATAAGAGACCATGGTCCCAGACTGGATGTCATAAAGAAGTTTGTTCTTCTTCAAGAACATTTAATAAACTTCAGACATTGACAATTTGGAAGACAGACTTCTTAATTATATGATACAGTAATTAATTCGTAATGTACTTCCATGTTAAAAAAAATCTACATACTTTTGATAATTGGACATAAAAAAATACTTTATTTGATAATGTTTATCATGTTTGATATGTCCCAATTTCTAACAAAACTGACAAAGTTTGCATCTAAGAAGAAATGAAATTGTAATGTATGCCAGAAATTCTCACATTGTACCCCAATATATATATATATAACTCACATTGGGAACATGGGACTTGGTGGTGTTTTTGTGAGGCTGCGGAGCTGGAGCGCGGGACAGGGTGTGGGTTGTGTTCTTGTGAGGCTGCGGAGCTGGAGCCTCCACGGTGGACACAACAATCTCAGCCTGAAAGCATAATCATAATTATCAGGGTATATATGTTACCTAAATATAATTAACATTGTTTATAATGTCAAAAACAATAACAAAAAAAAAATGTTGTTTATACACTGTAAATAAATCATGTACTATGATTTACACAAATGCATCCAAGCCAACGTTATGAAGAATAGAAAAAGCAAGCCGAGGAAACGTAATGATAACAAAACAAAACAAATAACAAAGAGTTAAGGAAGTTGGACTATTTAATTTATTAAAAAAAAAAACTTATAGTTGATGAACATTCAATTCCATTCCCTAAACATGATAATTTTCTACATTTTGTTGCCAATGCTGGTCAAAATAAACCAAATTAACAAACTATATTCATGCATGGCATGGGGTTCCACGCTAACTTCAACTTGAAACAACAAAGTGGTCTATTGTGAACAAAAAACTGAATGAATTTCAAGTGGAAGCAACACTGCAGAACTCAGAAGAAGTAAGAGTAAAACTACTAAAGCTGAGGTTGGAGTTATCAGAAAATAAGAAAGAGAAACGAATGATTTGTTTTGGCTTACATGGTTTTCCACAAGAAGAAGAAGCATTTGAGCAATGCAGAGTATAGCAATGCTTAGTTTTCTAGCCATTGCTCAAAAATGGACCTCACACAAAGAGAAAAGAAGAAACAGAGAGAAGTTATCTCAAGTGTGGTCTTCAGGAACTGCTGGCAGATGAGATTTCAGGATATTTTATAGATGAAATGTGGCTCTATGTAGTTCCGTTAGTTATTGTTTTCCCAAAAGGACAATTACAGACTCTACTTAGACAAAGACAATTACAAGCACATCCTTCCCTACACTTTCCACGCCATCCGTTTTGCTATAAGAATTATTTGAGTTACCATATATATTGATGAGTTATGATTTCCAAATTTTTTAATGTAGTGAATTTGAAAATGTGGTGGATCACGTTGAAAAAATCATAGTTGTCTTAAAGTTACTCTCTAACGTGATGGGAAAACGTGGCAAGACACACTGACACGGTGGTTTTGGCGTGGTGGAAATTGGAAAAACGTAGTGTGACACAGTAATACATATGTATGTTTGAGTTATGATTTTCCGGTTTTTAATGTAGTGCATGTTTGGAAACGTGGTGAATCACATTGAAAAAATCGTTGTAGCCTTAAAGTTACTCTCTAGCGTGGTGGAAAAACGTGATGGGACACACCAATATCGTGGTTTTGGTATGGTGGAAAAACGTAGTGAGACACACTGACACATATATATGTATGAGTTATAATTTCTCGGATTTTAATGTAGTGTGTCTGGAAATGTGGTGGATCATGTTGAAAAAATCATAATATTAAGATTACTCTCTAATATGGTGAAAAAAACGTGATAATACACACTAACACAACAGTTTTGGCATGGTGGTGGGACACACTAACACATGGATATGCGTGAGTTATGATTTTCTGTTTCTTAATGTAGTGTGTTCTTGGCAACGCAATGAATCATGTTAAAAAAACCATAGTATCTTTAAAATTACTTTAGACCACGATGGACAAAAACGTGATGAACACACTAACATGGTAATTTTGTTGTGGTGGGACACACTCGTGGGTGGATCTACATATAGGATAGGGGGGCAAGTGCCCCCCTTAAATTTTGACATTAAATTTTGCAAATCTAGTTTCCTATTCATAAGTAATGACCTTGGAGAAAAAATGATAAGTGAGATTGATATTTGGGAATGTAATATGCATTAGATTTTGTCACCTTGTTGGTTGTAGTTTGTAAACTAAATTGAACAGTTTATTTGGGAATGTAATATGCATTAGATTTTGTCATCTTGTTGGTTGTAGTTTGTAAACTAAATTGAACAGTTTATTTGGGAATGTAATATGCATTAGATTTTGTCACCTTGTTGGTTGTAGTTTGTAAACTAAATTGAACAGTTTAGTGTAACAGATGTGATTTCACATATCAAAAGTACCTTTGGAGGATGAATTTAGAAGTGATTTGAATTTTGAAATATTCTTGTTTATATATATTTCTTTTAAAAGCACTTGCACTTAGCTTTCTCTACTTCTTTTCTTCACTCATTTTCAATGTCATTTTCGCCCACTCTGCATCACCTTTGGTTCACCCTTTATTGGTGACAAGAAATTGCAACAAGTCATATCACAGTTCTAATTGGAATTCTTGCTTTCTACATGTTGTGTCACTCAAAGACCCACTTCCAAGGCTCTTCATTGCAAACTATAATTTGAAATATTAGTACTGTATTTTATTGAATCAGTTTTTCTTTTAAAAAAAATATTCTGGTTAATTAAATTGCCTAATGATATTTACCTTGTGTTGAAATCTAAACAGGATGTAAATTGTGAAACACATCTATCTTGACTTAATTGAAAGTTGTTTCTTAACTAATCATTTGAGTTGTATGTTAACTTTTTTTTGTGTACATTTTATCATATCACTAGTATTTTGATATTTTCCTGGATGTAGCTATGTTTGTCTTGTTCTTGTCTATTACTGTTCTAAAGATAAATTGAATTGGAAGACAATGCAATACTAGGTTTGCTTTGTCCTGTTTGTGCATGATTTCTTTGCGAGACAAAGCAGAGTTGATGATGAATATATATTGCTTTGTCCTCCGTCACGGCTACAACCTCCGTCACAGCTACGCGCGTAGCATGAGTGTCCCCCCTTCATCAATTTTCTGGATCCGTCCTTGGACACACTTACACAATGATTTCTGGGTCCTCAATCCTCACACCAATCCAAACACACATATAGTTTATCAAGCCCCTTTCACTTCTCAAATAGGCAATAGCATGGAGTTGGTTGGAAAAGTTAGCAAATCTTAGTAAATTAAGTGCATGTATGTTTTAGTCTTTTTTGATGAAATAATTACTATTCTTTACCGGCTTTCTGATAGTAATAAAAAAGATATTTCCTAAAATAATCCTTTGCTAAACATGCATTTGCAGCCATTTCTACTAAGTCCAATAATTGTAATGCAATGACAGCCGAAAATGTGGATGAACTCGTGACAAATGAGGAAAAGGGGTGAAAGATATCAAAAGACCTTTTTTAAATGGTGGTGACTTCAACTGCAAAGTGAAGCCAAGTAGCCAACGCCTATGACAGGGGAATTAAATGATAATTAGAAGAAACAAACGAACCATGGTGAATAATTGCTCAATCTTAACTACAAATTAAAAGTAGGGGCTGATGGATTTCTTTCATGAGAATGGTTAGTGTGAAAAGGACAGGTAGCTATCTCACATGTGCATTCCCATGTGATATCCCAATGGACCATCAGAGTAACTAACTCAGAGGGTGACACAAGAACTACGAAGCACCGTACACTAACCTCTCACCCCTTTGCTCTGCCTTGTCTTTTGCATAGACTGCCACTATGAGAATCCTTTTGAGTGTTTAATAGCATTCCCGTGAACTAATTTAATTTATGCATTTACTCTAAAGAATTTTACTACCCTTTAATCTTGTAGGTGTATACATTATTTTAGCTGGTTATATGAAAAATGACCTTTACATTTTACAGCAATCCCTTTCAACTATGGAATCACATGTCAAACCAAATCTTGTGAAAAATTTAGCATTTTTTGTTTATGGATAGAGAAACTTTGTTCTTAGTATGTCATGGATCGTGCTGTGCCCATCAACTGAATTAAGTCAAGTAGCATATTTGTGACCAATAATTGGTGATACTGTGTGGTGGATTTGTATAACCGCTTGTAAAAAAACTTGGTTGTTTTATTGTATTCTATTTGTTGCAATTTTCACCTTTCCTTTATCCATTTTAGAATGGGGTACCTTTTTTATGCATAGAAAAATGTGGAAGAGTTAACCGTCCACATCAACCAGTTAATGAGGGTTAGGTATTTAGTTTGTACTATTGGATTGATCTTGTGAAGTAACATTTGTGTATTCAACACGGTTTAAGAGGTATCAACAAAGGCTGATTCAGTTGTTAAGGATCACATTTGTATTTTAAAAAGACGTAAATTTGAATCTCATTGACGATGTGAGAACGTGATCTATAAATATCTATGCAAATACTTAATAAATCTCGAAACATACACTAATCTTAATAAACTCTTAAGATACACTCACCTAAACTTTTAGTAATAAAATAAATAAAAAAAAAGCACGGTTAAAGAGGTTTTGACTGAAACCCAAAATTTGTGTTTATTATCACTCATCCCACGGAACCGCATCAAAAATGGGTCAGTGTTTTCAACCAAAAGAGATTACATACTACTTGAAAACTTTAAAGCATTCCATTGTTAATCACGAGATTAGTGCTTAAAAAAATAATAATAATGCCATCAGAAGTTGAGAATGTAACCTGAATCCTTAAACACTTGCCAGAAACCTTAACACCTTTGTGGTTTTGCTTCACTCTGTTAGTAAATTCAAGTACGTTGATAAAATTATACTATGGTTGTTGACGTGTATGACATAGACACATTGTGCCAAAGAAACATACAATGCCTGTTTTGTTTGGTCGCAGTCTCGTTTGAGGAAGATAGTGGCTGCACCTCTTTACGGTGAGAGAAAAAAACACAGAAGAATAGATAACGCTGAAGGGATAATAAACTAACAGACACAAATGAATAGGTTGAAAAGAAACTTCCAGTGACATGCTCTGTTGGCACCGACCCATCATTCTTCAAGGATCAAGCAATGTGGTTCACACATATGGAATTCTATGGATACCCTCACATGGCTTAAGTTCTTCACTCAAGAATTATACCACGATGAGACACAAACTTGTAAAATACGTTACAAAAGTTACAGTTTTCATCAAAACACTAAGTTTACCAAATTGGAACTTTCGTTCCCCATTCAAGGCATTGCTTATCTCTGTAGACATGTTAAATGGAGAGGAAAAGGCACACCCTTGCCTCAAAAGTTTGGCCATATTGCTTTATATATATATATATATAGGAGACATATTTAGTAAAAAAGTGAAAAATAAGAGGTATTAATCTTACTTATACAACTATACATAAATGATTAAAATTATTTTACTACTTAACCGATTTTGCTAACTATGATATTGATACAAAATAGTCTCCACCAAAAATAATAACTAATATTTATCAAAGACAGTGAGCCCACACAAATTAAGTATTATTCTCCCAGTATGATCTATCACATACCCAATGTCAGGATTCGGTCAAAGAACACAAACCACTACCATTATGACATCATACTACTTAACCATTTTAGTTAAATTGCTAAAATTTACTCCGCTCGTGCTCTCACTATATATAAGAAAAGGGTCATTTTCTCGCCAAGTTTGTTTACTCTCTTTATTAACTTATAGAATACAAATTTAGCAAATCCAACCTTTAACTCATTTAATATCTTTTTGGTAATTATAGATGTCAAACTTTAAATAAATCGAACATTCACAATATTTACTTACATTTAAAAAAAAAAAACATACATTGAAATAAAATTAATTAAAGTATCAAATAATCTTGAAATTATAAAAAAATTATAAACTTAATCTACTTAAAAGAATTTTCAAACTAACAGTTGAATTAATAAAATTCAAGATTTATTAAAAGTTATCAAGTTAGACTAAGCTTATTCTTGAAAGAAGTAAACCCCTTCCTATATGTATTCGGGTACTAAAAAAATTGGACATCACTTGGATGAAGGATCCAGACCAGCAAACTTTCTCTGGTTCCCAGGAGTGTGGAAGTAATAACACTTTGATTTTCAATTGTTCACCCACAATTAAAAAAGAAAGAATAAACAATGAAACATATATATGCGCCCAAGCATAAGAGTTAAACAATATATTTACAAAATCAGTAATATAAAATAAAAATGTTATTTTTCTATAGCACACACCATTCTCAGCATGGGAAAAGCAAAAAAAAAAAAAAAAACTGCCGACTGTACCATACTCAAGAGCAGGAACTTACTAAACTATGGAAGAACAATTTTATAAAGCATTCTACCCATCGAAGAGAGAAAAAACCACTAACACGAGAGTAGAGCAAGTTGGATGAAACTGTGTTTGTCATTGAATCCCGAGCTAATGATAAGAATAATAAAACCTGAGCCAAAGCCCATTGTCATCTGAAGCATGTAATAAGTGAATCATGACACAGGCGCCAATACTCTTTGTAGTGCATGGACATCCATGGCATTGGTGCAGGTAGAAGGGTGCCACGCAGAGATGGCATTCTAGTCAATGAGGGAGTAAAAGGATAAAAATACAAAAAAGTGTGATTAAATAAAAACTAAACAAAAAAAAAATCAGAGAAACAGGATCATCAAATCATAAAAACCATAAGAGCACTTAGCACCAGGATATCACACCTTTGTCCAATGAGTATTCCATGAGCTACTGTGGAGATGGAAGACCCAGAAACTCCCAAAAAAACATGTTTGTAGTGAGGTGAGATAATTTTTCCTGAAATTTAATCCATCAAAGTAATGCTTCTCCATGCAAAATACAACAGTAGCATATAATGCAAATTGTCACCACTCCCAGGTCACAGCAATCAAAATATCAAGAGGAAAAGTCTGATATCACAATCAAAATTTCAATCAAGTTTTTCAAATACATTTCTTAAAGAATGTTCGATAATGTCTGGATCTATGATATACTGCTTTTTTATCGTGATATGCAATCAAGCAGAAAGAAAATTACCAAAACAAAACTAAAAAGACAGATCATCATTACTGCTGGATTTACTATAATACACATCAAAGATAATTCACAATATATATCCAAATTCTTCAAGTAAAAGCCACATAAATTAATAGAGTATGTCTACAAATTTTTCATAAAACAAAGCTGCACATTGACCACATGATGTCACATTCAATTTCCCTATTAATCAACATAGAGACATATCTTGACAACCAAATACAAGCATCAGTCTGAACCCACAAATAAAAGCTTCGGGTCTCACCTATGCTCAAGTAGTTGCTGTGGAGAGCTGAAACTAGACTACTAGATTTTTCTCTATTGAAATCTTTTAGATGCAATGACTCCTTGTATGAGGTCATCTCATCAGTAATATCAGCACATGGAGAAGTAGTACTATTACTCTGACAACCAATAATTTCAAGCCATATTCCAGAAGGGAATCTTCCTTGTCTTACCAACCAAAGAAATATCTTGGTATAAGGGGTAACATGAATTACCGAAATAGTGACTTCAATCAGTAGACAGACAAGGTTAATGGTTGTGTCCATCATACTAAAGAATATATAGAAAACGGAAGTAGTTGGTAAAAGAAGTAGAAGTGGTGTAAATAAAAGAGATCCAACAATGTGTTGCTTCACAGTATAGTCAAAGCTATCCAACCGCTGCCTCAGAGGATTCCATTTCCGACCCCTGCCAAAATAGCCAGCAACTTCATGAAAATATGCGAGAAAGAAGAGCATGTGTGCAAAATATTTGTGTATCTATAACAATTATTCTTCTAAAGGATACTGCTTCACAAATAGATATGTGCAGCAAATATGATGGTTTTCACAAAATACAAGGGACTCTTATGATCTCCACTTTTATGATATCATAAGTTATCTTCGAATTTACTAAAGCTTCAACTTCTAAATAGCCAGCTCTAATTGGCTCATGTCCCTTAAACTGACTGTCAATGTTTTCAGAGATACATTATAGCTTACATATGAAGGATTATCTACATAAAAAGTATAGTTATCCACAAGAAAAAGGGAAAATTTGACAGATGAGATCACCTCACAAACATCTATTTGGTGAGTATATGTCTCTCTCCATGTAATTATTTTAAAAAATTGTCAATTTTGTCAGCAGACAAGGACCTCTTATGTGAATAAATTATTGAATTGTCTAAAACTACTTACATTAGAAAGTTCCATTTATGAAACAAAATACCAAATTAGGGAGTTAAATTCTCTTTCAAATCACTTCCTTACTCATGGAAATCATCTAAAACTGAACCAGAATTCATTACCTGAAAAGCCGCCACAAGGCTGCTAATGCCTGTAACTGTGATGAATATACAAGTGAAATAAACCAATGAAGAGTTGAAATGTGTAAAGTTGCCAGTGCAATCATATCTATGACCAAAGCAGCAGGAACAGTGAATCCACAAAGGATTCCTAAGACAGAAAGCCCTTGAATAATATAATTGAAGATGTAACCCACAAAAATCCAGAGCGTTGACCATATCTGGACTGCATTCAAAGAAGCCATGCCAAGTACTCCAGCCAACTCAGCATTCAATTTGAAGCCAGCAGGGTTTCCCATTAACCACACACACCCAGAGCGCAAAAATGTGGAAAACCCATGCATAAAGTTCAAAACTGAAAGGCAAATTGATTCTGCGTGATATAATAATGCCCAGCCAACCAAGTTTCCCAGGAGAATATCAACAACCAAAGTAGACCACATAGAATGCCTATGCATTGCAGCTTTCTCTACATATTCAACACATGATTGTGACCTTACACACAAAAGAATGGCATTAAACATGGAGAAAACATAAAATCAATATCAAAAGTTACATAAGGTTAAAAATAGTAAACAATTGCCTCCAAAAAAAAAAAAAGTAAACATTTCATTTTATAAGATAAATTTAAGTTACATTTATAGGAAACTATCACCGGGAGTAATATATTTGTAACTCTAATGTAAATAAAATCCTGTATGTGATTATATTGATGTTGAGATATAAAGGTACAGGAAGGGAAAAGCAAAGTAGAACAAGGGAAGGAATAGATATGGAGGGAGGAAACAGAATGATGCTCAATTCAATCTCAAATTCAAGTCAATAAATCTCCAAGTATTTCTGAAGTAAGTACTTAAACACATTGTTACGCACTGTTATCAGTATTGTACAGTAAAGAAACTTAACTGAATCACAGTTTAACCAGTTTAGTTGGGTTTGGTTTGGTTTCTTTAACAGCCCCACCAAAACTTGTCTTTCGAAAGAAAATAAATTACATGGACTTATTAAATATTAAAGCCTACAAAATTTGAAACCTGCCACATATCAGACAAAGTAATTTAGTTTACCTAAAATTTCGTATTACCTGAGATCATTCTCCCGAAGAAAGACTGGCCAATATAATATCTGACCACAACGGATTCGCATATTTATCCAAGCAGTCTTCATGAATACATTTGTTGATGTCACATATGCCCATGATTCTGATTCGTAATTAAAATGTGTTTGGAAAAACTGAAGAACAATATAGAGCATGGTGGAGATCGAAGCCCAAAATTTGGAAAACAGGTGCCCTATGACAACATAAAGCCTGAAAAGTCACAATATAGATCCATTAGAGCTTGAAAGTCAACTGAGCAAGAGATGATGCATCAATAGTTAAAGTGTGTACATGGGAAATATGGAGAGCTGGCTCAATGATCTTCTTGGGACCAGGTGTGTCTCAAAAATTCTTTTAGCAGCAGCTGTGCAATTAATTGCCAGAATAATTGTATCCTGAGGTGAAATTTTGAAAAGGAGGATTAGCAATGAGGACAAAAATCTGCATACACAAATATGACTTAAAAATTCCATTACCAATTCAATGAATTGCTGCTTTTTATGAAGCTCATCGACCCATTTAGGATTTTTAATGGAAGTTTTAGCTTGCTCATTTGAACCCGAATGACATAATGAGAAATGATGAGCACCATAAGAGGGTGTTTCATAAATTATAACCTACAAGTGGTTAAATCAACATCAACATTAACATCAACAGCATCTTTAACCTAAGTTAATTAGGATTAATGGTAGATGACCCAATGATAGATACAAAGAAGTTGAAAAAGAAAAAAAAGGAGGGGAGGAAAAGGGGGAAATAAGACAAAAGAAAAGAAAATAAGATAAAAGAAAAGAAGAAATCACAAGTACTTGCAGAAAGGCAAGTAAAAGAAATAATGACTTACATACGTGAACATCATATTGTGACACAGTTAGTCCATTCCAATGAATGTGATGCAATTTTGGAAGCCTGTGTATTCCTACATCATTCTGTTCAGGAGAATCAAACATGAGCAGAACCCAATTACTTCTTCCAAGAACATATTGGCTACTTTTCCTCAATGAACCATCTAACTGGAAGCATCGACAACTCCTAGAGTTATTCTTTCTATCTGTACCTCCCTCTTGCAAAGCATTGCCATACTCAGAGAACTTCTTGTCATCTTCCGCCCCATTCATCAAACCATTACTAGTAGTAGGGCCAGTGACACACAGACCAAGCACAGAGAATTTGGACTTATCCTCAAGAACTGAAGGCATGCTCCCACATGTGCCATTAATTATTCCCTGATAGAGAGCAGAATTTAATCATGTCAGTTATCCTCATTACACTGGATCATTCCAGAAACCACCTAAGACAAGTTGTATGGCAAAATCATTAAAAGAACTTAACAGTGGGATTTTTCCCAACCACTATCACCACATATTGTCATAGAACCAAATATTTTCATAACTAAGTCAAAGTAGTTATGCACCATTTCAAGTTTGAATTGATGCCAATCCAAATCAATATATTTTTCCATTAAACTTTATATGTTTTTTCCACAAATTTGTGAATATCTTGCAATAAATTTTATAGGGACATATTACTGAATATTCTAAGAGGAAATATTTCATTTCTAATTAAACTTGACAACTCTTGCAGGAACTTTTTTTAATATCACAAAAAAGGAAACTCAAAATTTCCTCTGCAAGTAATAGTTGTAACAAACATACAACCAATAAATTCATTGCTACTATTGTTATTTCATTTGCTTAACTCTAAACTGCATGCAAGGAAAAGGGATTGTGGCTGATCAAAAAAAGGAAAAGGGATTGTGTATTCAAATTCAGTTTTATACCTCAATGCCAGGAGTATAACTAGAAAGCAAAACTTCACTGCAAGTAAAGGCTACAATAATGTCAAGGGATGATGGTGAGCAGGTGACAAACCACCCCAACAAAATACTGGATGATGATTCTTCATTTGATAAAAGTTGCTTTGGCCACCAAAGCCTACAATGTCTTCTCATCTTCCTCTTATGATCTTCACATAAACTAAGCTACTATTCATGAAGTCCCTGCAATGGACAGAGGCAAGCATGTGTTTACTTCATTAAAAATTGTCAGACTAAAAAAAAGAAAACAATATGCAAATTAAAAAACAGTTTATGTAATAAATTAATAAAAATTTGAAGAAGATTTAGATGGAAGTATAAATCATATTATATGGTGTACTTTCCTTTTTTTTACTTTATAAAGGAACATTACATCAAGAATTACATCTCATGATATCAAGAAATAATGTCAATCAACACAGAAACTATCCCTGAAATCTATTGGACTGGACACAGTAAGTTTCTCAGTAACTTTTTTTACATAAATGTAACATTGAAGATAAAAAAATTTACAGTGCAATACTTCCGATTAAGAAAATTTAGTACATAAAACAAGATAATACACTTGACAAATACAACAACAGAATTCTTATCATCTTAGGAAGTGCTACAGGTCATCGGCAGATAGAGTAAAAAATAGATAAACAATATGTCCATAATATTCTAGAATCTCGCAATTATGTACATAGTGTGTACTCCAAAATTTTCCTTCTAAAACCATTGTCAACTTAATTTGCAGGATATGTGATAATTAGATATCTGAGTTTAAATTTGAACTTAAAAGATTATCTAAAGTAATTTTAAATCATATAATCTCTTTCAACCATATTATTGAGGGTGAACCCTAGGACAGCAGTGAAGTTGTGCCTTAGTGTCGGTTGGCCATGGGTTCGAATCTAGAAACAACCTCTTTGCATATGCAAGGATAAGACAGCGTACAATGACCCTCTCCCATATCTTCGCATAGTGAAGAGCCTCCGAACACTGGGGTACGTTAGTTAGTTAATTGACTTAGGCCAATTTGAGAATATGTACAAGGTCTCCATAATGAGAACAAACGAATAATAATGAGTGTTTGTTTTAAAGAAGGGACACGTGTCAGGTGATCCAAACTTTCAAGGGAAACACTTGGTGAACTCTCACCTAAAAGACATTCATTGGAGTAAGCAGAAATATAACATATAGGGTGTGAATTTTGTAATGCTTTTCCCTTTCATCAATCTTTTTCCTGATCTTGTCATTAATTTCTTCCTCGGTACTCGAATGTATTCCACCCTGGATCCCGAAATAGCAACTTGGACTAAATGCCCTATCCAGGCCAAGTAATTGACTCCAATTAGTCTTGACAAATGAAGATTGGGGCGGGATTTGGTCTTCTTAACCCATAGAACGCTCGATTCCCATTCTAGTTGCAGGTGTAACCAATCCGCTATTAAAGATATAGTAGAAAGAAATAATAGAAAAAGAGCTCCAATATTAAGATCTCCATTAGTAACATAACCTATGCGAAGATATTATAGCCATCTCCGATTGTCAGGATTCCGGTTGAATACTACAAAGTACAGAATTTTGGTGTTGCTTTCTTACGGACTGCTTGGTGTAGAAAAAATAGGATTGAAATGGAGAGACAGTGGAAATAGAAGGGAAGTGTAAAAAAGGGTTGTTTGGCAGAGAAGAAATAGATAGGAAAGAAATTTAAAAGTGATGGGTCCCACATCATTTTATTAACAGGCTTAAGTGATGAGAAATGGTAGGGAAATGTTGAGACAAAGGGGTTTTACCATAAGCAACCTTGCTCTTCTCCGTTTGCTTGCACAGCCTCTTGCTCACGCCCTGTGAAGAAAATCGTTGTGAAGAAAATTTGTATCCGAGCTTATTTTAACCTCGCCATACCTACAGGACACATCTCTCCCTCCAATTGTTTATCATGAATGAAAGCACAGTCCCTTGCGTTCGAGCTTCTCCAGCATTGATAATCGATTGTCCATCCTTGAAAATCAATTGTAGTCCATTTTTTGCATCCGCACAATATGGAAATTAATTAATGTGGTTTTTTTTATACCACTGCATTTAGCAGATAATCGATTGTATAGGATTGAGGATCCATTTTTTATCTCAAATCGTGAGCTATAACACAAGGCTGTGTTAAAGGTAACATCGGGGTAATATAGTACTTTCATTTCTAAACTCATTTCTCCCCTTGCCTTCCATCCTAAACCAAACAAACTCACAATATTATTTCTTTTCAATTGTATCCCTATGTCTCTCAAAACAAATAACCCATATTTCCACCCTATTTCCTATCTATTACTCTCTTAATTCTTACCTTTTCCATCTAGGCTATTTTTTCCTGCTGCCAAAAAGTATGTTAATAATGCTATTTGAAAACATATTCAAAAAACATAGTTACCAAAGCTTCCAACGCTATCCAGTATCTTACTTACGCAAAAAAACTTTCACACGTTAACCTAACAATCTATTAAAAAAACACAGTAGTCCTAAACCTAACAATTGTTAATTAAATTCTAGTTAACTAAATGCTGCAAGCAACATCCTTCTCTCCCTTTATTTTTTAAAATCGAGTATATAATTTTGACGACAACATTACGCAAAACAGGTAATCAAGAAAACCGGAATAATTGAACGGCACTAGGGCAATTACTGAAGCTGCGTGAGTTAACACTCGACAAAGGATCCTGGATTGCTCTGAGTAGGGTTTGAAGGTTTCAAAACGGTCGTCGCTACTAAAAGCATTGCAAGCAAAGAGAGAATGAAGTAATTTAAACTGGCACGATCTCTATACATGCAACTTCAGAGAGAGAGAGAGAGAGAGAGAGAGACCTGATCTTAGATGATGCACCGCCGTATAGGCGGCGAAACGGCGGCGGAGTAGCGGAAGTGAGAATTAGGCTGGAGCGAAAACTGCGAGGCTGAGCCTGTGTGAGAGTGTGAGAGTGTGAGACAGAACGAAAACGCCAAAGACAAGAAAAAACAAAATAAAATAAAATTGAACTTGCACTTTTTTTTTATATTTCAATATGTCAGCGTTTAATAATGGTTAAATACTTAAATTATTTTTTCCTTTAATTTATTATTTTGGTTTGATTTATTTTTCTAATATTTTTTGTGTTTTTTATTTTTTTAAAAGAGTTTAATTTGATCATTTTGTTTATATTGTCTAAGTTAAGTTTATAAGAGTTTATATAACATGTATAAGCGAGTCACCTCACCAATTTTATTTGTTGCATGATCAAATTAAGCTTTCTAAATAATTAGAAAATTAAATTAATTTTTTTAAAAAATTAGAAATTAAATCAAAATAATAAATTAAAAGAATGAAAAACTAATTTAACCTTTAATAATTTAATAAAAGCATAATGACATTGTTACCCTTGTGGGTGAAGGTGAAAACCTAAGAACGGTATAAGGAAATCAGGGTATTCACCTTCACCTCAATGCCGGCGAATGACACCACCATAGGAGAATCTTCGTCTTTCACCTTTCACATTCTCTGAACTATTATTGCTACCAAAAAAATATCTATTTCGGTGGAGAGGAATAAAAAAGTAATATTGATTTATCATTTATCATAAAAATATTTTGAACAAGTTTCAGGTAACTCATCCCAACTGTTTAGTATTATTCTAATTTTAATATTAAATCTAACGGTCTATATTTATTTTACCACCATAAACCATTTAACCAACATTCCCACCGAAGACAATACCTTTAAAAATATATTTAAAATGAATTTAATTAGTTAAAAATATATAAAAAAAAATTACGCAAATGTTATATTAATTAATTTTCAACCGTTCAGCTTTAGTTTTATTTCACTCTTGTACCCAAATTTGTTGTTTCACAATCCAATTAATATATTATTTTAAGACTCGGCCTATATTTAATTTAAAGTTTGAAAAATAATTTTGTAAATTTTAATGCATGATTGTGAAAATTTTGATACACCAAGGAAGAAGGAAAATATTATTATCCAAGAGAGTTACTTTTCTCAAATCTCTCCATCATAATGATTTATTGGCACTCTGATTTATAACTTTTAATGGATCTTTGTATTTAGCAACCAATACTTTCACTCAAATAGTCATCCTTTTCTCCGACATTTTCCAAGTCCAATTCCAATGATTTTTATCCTCAAACTTCCCTTTTTCTTTGGTAAACAAATGGTATTCCAATTCAAGCATGCCAACTTCTTCTCTTTCCCAATCTTATAACAACACGATCTTAAGTAACTTAAGATCTGATTTTTA
Source organism: Glycine tomentella (assembly GCA_007407185.1). NCBI lineage: Eukaryota > Viridiplantae > Streptophyta > Magnoliopsida > Fabales > Fabaceae > Glycine > Glycine tomentella. Next base: position 197,254 of record PYAF01001002.1, read on the forward strand.
TTAGATCTCCTAATAAAAGAGTTGAAGAGATCTCCAATATGGAGGATGAGTTCTTCTAGAAAATCTCTTAAGATCTGCACATTGTTCAAAAATAAATAAATTTTTTTCATTTTTCCCTCTTCTTAAGATCTTAAAAGAGATCTACCATTAAAAAAAAATGGAAGAGATCTTTAATCCTATTTAGCACTATAGAATCTACCAAAAAGTAGTCTAAAATCCTAATTTGAGATCTACCACTAAAAATACTCTAACATATTTTTTTGAATACAAATTATCTTTTTCAAGATTACTTTTAGAATTTTGAGGAAATACAAGCATAGGAAACTAACAACACGGATTTAATGAGACTCACTCCACCTCCAAAAAGACAAATGCTTTCTAGTTGTTATCACAACTTGATAATTTGGATTCATCTCATTTATCGCTGAGTGACATGTGCTCTCTTTTTTTTTGGGTTTTTCTTCCATTAAAATGCCCAAAAAAGATATAAGAATAACCATTTGGCTATAATTCAATACTCCTACCATCCTCCTAAGTAAATAAGTTTTCATATGCACACCCCTAACTTACTTCAGTGAAAAAATCACTTTTAGATCATCTTTACTTTAAAGTAGCATATAAAAAAATGTTACAAACAAAAAAAAATCTTATTTATCAAACATGATTATTAATTTCTAGTTCCAGTTGTCAAACATGGCTAAAATAAAAATTATTTTTAAAATTAGTTATAAATAAATTTGCTTATATATTCTCACTAAAAAGTGTTTTAATGCGTTATACAAAATCCTCAAACGTAAATGACTAAAATATTTTTTGACAAAAAATAACTAAAATATTTCTTTTTTTTCTACAGTAGACTAAAATATTTATTAAAAATTACTGAAAACATATTAATAAACCATTTATATGGATATATTTAAAACTATTTTGAGTTTAATTAGTACTCTTGCTTACAAGTTATAGGGATTTAGTTGTGTTTCCTTTCCCTTCCTAATGGGCCTATTAACGAAACTTTGTGGCACCGGCCTAGTCCTATATTCCAACACGATTTAGTACCCCTCAACCCACACACACACACAACAAAAACGTTTTAAAAGGCGAAAACGTGATTAAAACAAAAATGTATACTATTTTCCTTTCTTAACTTCATATTTTCATCATCTAACTATATGTTTATTTTACTTTTATTTTATAAAGTTTTCTATTTCAAAATTTACTAATTTCATAGATACTAATATATTTAGAAAATGTTAACAGAAATTATTACTTTGTCACTACATAAAGAATTGTTAAAGTGATATCCAGTGATTGTTTTAATTAAACTTATGTTTGAAAATTGAATTTGTAATACTGAGTTTCCACAAAATATATTACTCTCACATATATTTTTAGGGGTGATCAAATATGACTTTAAACTAATTTTACTCTTAAATATATTTTAATACCATCACCAAACAGCGAGTTGATATAAATGTAGTGAGTTTTAATAATACTTGAAATAGCAATAAAACAATAAAATGGTGAGTTGAACAATTTAATAATTAAAAATTTTAATACCACCCACAGTGTAAAATAGTTTAAAATAGTTTTACACTTTTATTCAATCACAAATCATCATTTGAATTATTTAAATTATTTTAAGATAATTATTTCAAAAGTTAACAAACTTACCATACATGATATCATATATAATAGATTACGATTGGATGAACTACTACTTAAAATTTACACAATCAAAATATGATCTTTTTTCTCATAATTAAATATTCTTATTTTTATTATTATTTATTATTATCTATCTCGCTTATGGTGTGCATAGGTTAAGAAAGGTCAAATATATTTTTAGATGTTTTAAAGTACATAAGAAATAAATATTAAATTGTTAGTATTTATAATATAATAAATATTTTACCTCTTCAAAATGTGTAAAAAAAAAAAACCTTTTCTGTACACTGGAAATAAAAAATTGTACCTCAATTTAAGAAACTATATTGTTTCCTGTAAATTCATCCACATCAACATAATCTATATATGATACTACTATTATATTTCTTTACCACCCCAAGGTCAATCTAAAGCGAAACAAGTACAATAAAAAAAAAAACGAAACAACTTTATTCAATATTTAAATCAAAGTTAATAATTGAGCCACATGGCAGGGCTTAACAATATTTGCATTTATATATTAAGTGGGTTCTATATTTCCAAGATCATAAAGGCTTAAACAATTGACGAGAATGACATAAAACATTGTATGATCGTGATTTTTGCCGGACCTGCTTTTAGTGGTGTAGAATCACTTTTATATATATATATATATATATATATATATATATATATATATATATATATATATATATATATATATATATATATAGATGAGATCATTTTATATCGGTGTAAAACTTTATAGTTTTACATCATTCAATAACTTTTTACTGGATAAGTATTTTACAAAATCTACCGTTAGATTGAAAGTTTATATCATGTAGATCACATGTATCAAATTTCACAAAAATCCGAAATCATTTGGAATGTAATCAAAATAGTCTAATTTTTACATATTTTAGAAGTACATATACCGTTAATTTTGATATATCAATTAGGATTCAAATGATTTCGGATTTTTGTAAAATTTGATACATGTGATTTACATGATATAAGCTTTCAATCTAACGGTGGATCTTATAAAATATTTATCCAGTAAAAAATTATTGAATAATGTAAAACTATAAAAGTTTATATCGATCTAAAATGATCATATCTCATATATATATATATATATATATATATATATATATATATATATATATATATATTCTTTCATTTGGCCACGCAAAGCAAGCCATGTGCACTAAACTAATTATTGGGGAGATTTTGCATCGGTGCTTCCTGGTTGCTCCCACGTCATTAGACATGGAAATAAGTAGCATGGAATCAAATAGAATTGGTGAACATGCCAAGAAGTGACAAATAATAATGCTTTTCAATAATTATCTAGCACACTGTATCTCTCTTTAAAAAAAGCCTTCAAGAAGTAATCATGCTGAAAAATAAACTCATGTTGTATATAGCATGATTAGGTACTGTTTGATAGTATGAAATAAAAATGAATTGAGATAAAAGTCGTTGAGAATTGATTTTTAAAATGTATCTTTTTAAAATTTGAGACCAACATTGTTTCAATACTGCAAAATTATTTTTTATAATGAAGTTATGTTTTAATATACTACAAAAAAATAATATTCATATTGTGACTTAATTGAGTTAATTTCATGTTATACATTTAACTTTTATATTTTTTTAAAAATAATTTTATAAGTTGAATGACTTGATAAATAAAATACGAGGCAAAAATATGTGTCAAATAAAAATAAATCAATATAGTCAATTATAATGATGTGTTTTTGTAAGTTTCTTTGGAAACACTTCTAAAAAAAATAAGAAGAAAAAAATGAGATGAACTTTTTTCATAAGCAAAAATAAGTTTTCCATTAACTAATTTTTAGAAGTTCACCAATATAACTTCTCTAAAAGATGAGATGACATCTACAAATGAACTAATGAAAAATTCATTTTAACTTATAAAAAAACTTATTTCATTTTATTTTTCTTATTTTTTTCTTCTAGAAGTACTTCTAGAAAAGCTTACATCCAAATAGACCTAATATATAAGCCTAAACAAAATAATTAAACTGAAATCAAATACAATGAAAAAACAAACTGATCACGTACGGATCTTCTTCCTCATTTGATATGTACAACCTGCCTTAGTGACTGCATGCATGGTGTTTATTTGTCTCATGGGGTGTTTAATGTGTCATGTGTGGTGTTCCAAGCATCAATTTCCTTAGTAATCATTCTTTGATCAACCATGACTAAAATAGCTCATAAATTCTCTCAAAATATTCCTACAAAAAAAAAATATAAATGTTTAATGATCATACAAGTGTGGTTGTCATTAAATTCAGAGTAAACAATATATAGAGAGAGGAGAGATTTACTTACTCGAAGAGTAATTATTTTAGAATTATTTATCATCTTCATTGTTCATTTTCTTAAAATATAATGATTAAGATTAATTATTTATTATAATCATTAGATTTTAAGAAAATTAATGGTGAGGAAGAGGAGTTATTCTTGGATCAAGTAAATCCCCTTCCATATATATATATATATATATATATATATATATATATATATATATATATATTGGTATCGAATCTTAAAGGAGAAGACGGGTGTAAAGGATGCAAGAAGTGATGATAAGGGAAGAGTAAGGGTGCAAATAAAGTAGGATGGTAATTTAGGTCTTATAAATGACAAAATGGGGGATGTGAAGAAAAAAATTGGCCTCAATACTTTACTTATAGACTTAAAATTTTGCTAACTGATGGCTTAAAGTTTTAAAGAAAAAAATATTAGAGGACCATGTTTACCCGTTTTAAAATGGGTTTAGAATCCATCATTTAACGCTTAAATGATAATTAATGTGACAATTTTACAATAGTAAGAACACATAAGCAAGGTGAGATAAGGTTTTTACAACCAACATAATTAATCTCATAGATGATTGGTTTCGATCTATTAATAATCACTTCGGCAATTGTTTTATAATTAATGTTGCATAAGGATACAAGCTTCATGAAGGAAAAATAGATTAGGTTTATACCACACTACCATCTAATGCATATGCCAGTAACTTTTGTTTGCAAGTCCTTTAACATTTCATGAAAGAATATATACATCTTTAAACGCAATCATCAAAATCAACAAAAATATGGGACATCGAGTCTTGTCGAGCATGAGACCTCAAGGTTTAAGTTATCATATTATCCACAAAATCCATTGTTTCCTCTCCATGCAACATATGCCCAGGTCACTCTCTAACTTGTAACGCTACCTTACCTATAATTGGATTTGATGGTTTCATGTTATCTACAATATGCATCCTATTCAACATAACTACTTTCATAATTATGGTTGTCATGATACAAAGTGCTTGAACACACTCATTTTGAGAAACAAAAGAAACAATATTCACATCCAAAAGCAACTTCAAATCATTACACAATCTTTTTTGTCTTCTCTGACGTACTCCTAGAATTGTGTAACCACACTTTTTTTGGTATTATGCTTAAAGAAATAACGTTAATTATACCAACCTCGAAATAATTTAATGCATGATATTTATCCCTAGTGACTATTTTCTTTTATTCTTGCCATCATTAATGGCTACTTTAATTTTGACAACAATTAATTGTTTTGACCATTGTATTTGTTTTCCTTTTGTAACCACAATTTAGTCTCCATACATATCTTTCTTCCCCTTAACATCACTAATTGTATTACTTACCCCCATTAACATTAGGGTTTACATGTGCAGCATCATTGTGGACTTAACCTAGTCACCACCGTATCTTCTATTCGAGAGGCAACATTCACCCCCTATGAATCTTCTTGTGTCTTCAAGCATGATCTTATTGTGTGACCATACAACTCACATTACTTACAAAATAGACAAAGAACTTTATATTCAACATAGAACCAATGGTTTTGAGACCATAACCTCCCAACTACTAGTCTGTTCAAAGCAATTTCAACACATACACAATGAACTTTCCTCTTGAGGCATCATTATCTTGATGTTAACCTTGACAGGTCTTTCCATTGTAGTAACTAAATCCAAAAGAACACTCTAATCACAATACTCCATACACAAACTTATTAAATGTAACAAAACTAACTCTTATTAACTATTTTGACTTTAAAGGATACAAAATCCATAACCCAATGTTGAACAACAAAAGCGATGATAAAAGATCATCTATGGGCTCCCCACAAATAACATAATCTTAGCTTGTGCTAAATCAAACTTATCTAGAATGTGTAGCCTACTAGGCACAACTACTTCACAATCACAACTGTCATGTTACTACATGCACGAACAAACACCATATTTTGAGAAGCAAAAGATGCAATGTTCATATCCATAAATGCACCATTTCGGGTTTCTCCTTGCTGATCAAGTTGGGATATGGTCTTGACCAAGTGCCCAAAAACTTAATTATTGTCTTGGATAAACATTGACATTTTTAGAACCAACTTCAAAGCATTACACAATCTTTTTCTCTTTCCCCCATTGACTTGCTCTTAAAATTGTTTAATTGTCCCTTTATTAGCATTGTGATAATAGGAAATAACGTTAGCTTTACCAACCTCAATATCATTTAATGCATGAGGTTTACTTTACTAGCACACAATTATTTTCTTTTATTCTTCCTACTATTAACGCCCACCTAAAATTTGTACCATAATGTAGTCTCCATACAAATTTTTGGCTTTTGCGTGTGTTTTCCTTTTGTGACCATAATCTAGTATCCATACAAATACTCCTTCCTTTCTAATGTCCTTAATTCCAATACTTACCTCATTAACATTAGGGTTTGCATGTGTAGCATCTCCATGGACTTGATCTATGTCGTCGTCTCCTGCATGACAAACAACCTTCTCCCTTTATGAATATTTATGTGTCTCAAAACATGCTTTTATTTTATGATTGTACAAATTACATTGCTGGCACAATAGATTGAGACCTTCGTATTCAACATTGAACTAGTGATTTCAAAACCAATTTTACTTGATCCTTTCTATAAAAGATTTTTTTAATGACCATCAGTTTGTCCCAAAAAAAGAGAATATTATTCTATTCTCATCCTCTCCAAGTATGGAGGATTTGGAGGCGAGGACAACCTTATTACACTCATACATTTGCATATTTTTCCTTGATAAATTAGGACAATAATTAAAGTTTAATGTTCATATACTTATGGATTATAATATTTCCCATCTTCCTTAATAACCAACACTATTACTAGCTAGTATTTTCATATGCTGACTCTCGACTTGTCGCTAAGATTTAGCCTCGTGAGGAAAAGTTAAATCTAAAAGACTAACCTCATATTTTCAAGTATTAAAATAAGCTTTACTTATGTAGGAAGAAAAAAAAAAGACTAATTAACACGTCATCCAACTCTTTCACCTCATTGGATGGCATACATCATTTTGTACGTGCCACGACTCGTTAATTTTAATTTAGTCAATGTTGTGTGTGTAGAGCACATATTTTACCTGTTTAGCAAATGAACCAATGCTAGAATTTTGGGGGTGAGTTTTTGTGGATGGTTAAGGCACAACAACAAACTGTAAAACCATTAATAACCGCAGATGTAGCAATGAAACGGAGAAAAAATAGTTGAAACGGTGGTGAAAAGAGTAATTAAATAGGTCAAAAGGGTCAACAAGGAGGGGCAAAAAGGAAGAAAGAATACGTGCAGAGTTGACCCTTGACCTCAGCACCGTTTGTGTCCGAACCAAGACGCACACAGGACGGTGCGTTCACCCAACCTAGCTCGGTGGGCCCCACTTTCTACCCTCGAACCGTAGCTTCGGAGTGATCCTTTCGCCCCCCTCTATATAATTGCTCCCTCGCGACTCGCCTCAACGCGTGAGACTATCGCTGGTGGACAACGAAATTTCTTAGGTAATTCGCTCTTCTCTATCTATCTTTCTCTGTCTGATCTCTTCGTAATTTTGAGGTTTTGCTTCGATCAAGTTCAATCTCGCTTTTCTTCTTCTTTTCCTTTGTGTTTTGAAGAAATTGAAGGGAAACAAATTCCGAAAAATGAAAAATCTCGAGCGATCGGTTTTCTTTGCTGGTTTTTGTTTGTAATTCTGCGAAATTGATGATTTGTTGAATGATTTGCTTGGTTGATGCTTGGAAACTCATGGATTTGGTTCTTTCTTGTTTGAATTTCTAGGTTTTTGAAATTTCAATCAGGCAACGCTTTATTTTCATTTTCTTTTTCTCCTTTTGTTGTTTGAATATTTCATTACGTAAGACGGATCTTTTACTCAAAGAATTCAGCAGAGAGACGGTTTTGAATTTCTTGTTTGAGATCTGACCTTTTTCTTTCAATTTTCATTTTCTTTTTTATCTACGATCGATTGATGTTGTTCCATAGGAAAAAAAGTGTTGCCAAAATCACGATTCATAAACAAAACATAGCCACGATTTTCAGATATTTAGTGAATCACGATCACCACATTTTATTTTAACACCGTCCATAATTTCACCGAAAAAGAAAAATATCTTGCATAATTGTGAAGTTGATGGAATCAATCATGATGATGTCTCTCTATATAGAATTTCGAAATTTTAGAACTGATGTGTTGAATCGATGTAATTTTGGTGAAGATCCATGTTTATATACTCGAAAAGCGTTAATTTGATGTTTGCAAGGTTCATAATTTTTGTTTCTTGTTAACAGGTTTTTTTGTTGATTTGGTTGTGGTGCAGACAAAGAACAAGGATCAGAACCGTTGAATTAAGTTGAGGAAGATGGCACTAGTCTCTGGAGGAAGATCAACACTGAACCCTAACGCCCCTCTTTACATTCCTACCGCGTTTCGCCATGTGGAGGATTTCTCTCCGGAATGGTGGCAGCTGGTGACGACGCTGACATGGTACCATGACTACTGGCTAAGCCAGCAGCACGATGAGGGAGCCTTCTACGGCGAGGACGACGGGTTTGATGGCAATGATGTCGTTGATTTGCTTCCTGATTCGTTTGATCTTGACGCTGGCGAAGATCTTTTTGAAGAGTTTATTCGATCTTCTGAATCCCAAGGTAAAAAGGGTTGAATATTTGAATAATGAATTCATTAGGCTTCAGGCATCAATTCAAAATTCAAATTAAATATTTCTTTGTTGTGTTGTTTCAATGATTCAATTAATGATTGAGTTTGTGTTTTGATTTTTGAAGAAGAAACTGGACCCAAAGTAACTGCATGAGGCTTAGAGATGAACCTATTTAAAGAACCTACCTACCAACCTAAGAGACTGGACCCAAGGCCTTAGCTTTAGGTCCTTTAGATGATATGTTTGCAATCATGTTATCCGTAGCTTCGACTTTCTGTAACTTCTTGTATAGGCAAAGGTTTCAAACCTTCAATCTATCCTTCTCTTGCTTTTGCCAAAATGTTACGGTGAATAGGGAAGGAAAAAGATGGGAAAAAATGTGACTGTTTCATGTACTGATATTGTAAAAGCTGCTACAAGTATTCAAATTACAAAATGTAAAAAAAAGGAAAAAAATGACTTCTCTATTGAGATTTGTTTTCTCATGGCTTTCACCACCGTCCTGAACTTTAAAATGATATTTGAAAAACAACATAAAATTGGCGCATTAAACTTCGTAATTGCCAACCGGCGTTCGGCATTTTAACTGTTTCTTTGCAAACCAAACTCGAATTGATGGTTTGGAGTTTGATAAAATAACTTCATCACTAGTGTTTCTTTTTTACTGCTAACTTCATCCGTGTTTTGCCTCTTTTTTCACCTTGAATTGCTCAAAATACGCAGAATTTCTGACTCGTGAAGAATTAGATCCAGATTTCCCAATATTATACACCATCACTTAGCTATTCCAATGGATAGTAGTAAATTTTAAACCATTGTGATAGGGATATTATATTAATGAGTTACGTGCGTATGGTGGCCGGTTCGATGACCACACATCACTTTTTTTCCACGGTGCCGGCAAAGCAACAAAGACTAGCTTCTGATTTGATCGCATCTCTCTTTTTTTTCACGGAGCCGGCAAAACAACAAAGACTTGCTTCTGATTTTCCACGGTCACACCACGGTTTTGGGGAGCCAGAATCAATTCACTAGTGATATCCAAACACACACTACTATAATTATTTGGAATTGAATGAAAAAATAAGAAAATATACTTTAACGTAAACGGGCATTAAAAAAAAAAGGCGTGGCACCTTCATGGAACACGACAAAACACAGTCCAAGAGTAATTAATTAATCGGTCACAAATAAATGAATTATATTCGGACCTTTTTTGCACAAATATAATTCACCAATTTATGTACATTAAAGACCAGGTCTTACGACTCATCTCAAAAGTCAAAATCACATAAATCACCCACGGTGACACCTATTCAGCGAGCAATGCATTTATGTGTATTTGTTGGTGGGGGGTTATCATATCACACCAACCAGTAGATAGAAACGGGCGTAGAAGCTTTAGTTGCAAAAAAACATGTTATTGCCTTTGCAACAAGCCAATTCAATTACCATCCTTAAAAAAAACACGCAAAATTCTTTTCATGCAGATAACTCTGCCCCTGCCCCCACGTATTCCGTACCCTCATCTTCAAGTTGTTGTTTCCTTCTTTGAGCTTCAAGTTTGGTTTGGTTGCCAATAGCATCAGATATTGATTTTGGCAGCCAAAATCCTGGCTTCTCAAGTGATGGCGCCCGGTCAAGCACCAAAGGTTCTCTCAAGGTTACTTCTACTCCATGGAAGACCCACAGTTTCGTGGTTGCTTCACCTTTGAGACACAAGGAGAACCAACCTAAACCCGCTATCGCTATGTCAATGGTGTTGACATCCCAACTGGTTCCAGACACTTTGACTTCCCTTTCCTGCCATGTTCCTAATTCGGCGGCACGGTCGTTACCTGTGGGAGGCTGGAATAAGAATATAAATAAAATAAAATTAGTAATAACGTAGCAACATGCATTTTTGAAGAAAGATGAATTGAGCACAATTTTGTTTTTTTTTTTTTTTTATATATAAAACTGACTGAAACCAAGTCAAGCCTACACTCCTCACATTCAGTATCTTCCTCGCATTTATTTTTGTTAATTTCGTTCCTTCATTTTTATTTTTTCCAATTTGATCCCATACTATTCTAATTTAGTCTATCTATTAACATCCAATATTTTTGCATTGACACACCAACACATATATGATGATGTGGCACTCTATTACATTGCTATGTCAGCGTTTTCGTTATGTATTGAATGTTAAGTTAATAGACGGACGAAAATTACAATTAAAATAATTGAGGGTTCAAATTCGAGAACAATAAATGGAGGGATGAAGTTCACAAATTTGAAAAAGTTAGGAGACCAAAAATGCAATTAAGCTTGGTTTAATGTATGACATAATCTATAAAGTTTGGGCCATACACTTTGATGCAGAACATTAAGCATAATGAGCTAGTACCCTTGGGTCCACTAGGGATTTTACAATAACTTTACCACAGCAAAAATAAAAGCATATATGGAATTAATAGGAAACCTGAATTTAATAAACAGTCAAAGAGGAAGCGCTTATCAGTAACAAATAATAAGCTCCTAAGCTTCTAAACTAATCCTAGCAGATATCCAACTTTTATAAATCATACAAGGACCAACTAAACCAAAAAACATATGAAAACATAACATGGGACTTGATAATTTTTTAAGAGAATTTAAATCCTAAAAATGTATGCAGATTTTTTCTTTATATAAAAAAAAATAATGCTATCTACTACCCAACACACGCTTTGTGTATGTTGCAACAACAAAAATAAATAAAAGTCTATACCCTAGGCCTCTTTCTAGCTGTAGGGTAGGGAATAAAAGGTGATCGAACTTGCAGATAATTTGAAAATATTACTTAGCATTTGGAACAATTTCAAAATAACTAATGAACTTCAATGATAGACTAACACTTTCATCTACAAAAAAAAATTACAGTACAACATTCCCCTTTTCAACCAGGAATGTCTTTGTATTACGAATGCATTTCTTTGCAGAATAAAATCAGAATGAGTCAAGGGATTCCATTTTTCAATCTTACAATAACAAGGATATGTGACCTTTTTTAGCCAATAAGTGAATCCAATTAATGAAACCATGTCTTTCCAACAGCAAATCAACTAGAAGTATAGAATTATCAGAACATGAAAAATTTGCGAAAACAAACTTCTCCCAACTTTGAAGATTATTACTGGTCAATGCTTGAAGGGATCCCAAACCTTTGCAAATGATTTTTACTTTGGAACAATCAAATTTATCATAATTTCTGACTCAAGAAGCCGATAGTTTTCCACCAAAATCACCATAATTAGCTTCATTTCAGTACTCATTAATCATTATAGCTTAAGATAATCCACCAGAGGAAACTCATTTGTCAAGACAAAATTAAGCTCCTTCAGATTCAAATATCTACTACAATGTTAATCAAAGTGTGATAATTTTTTTTTTCATGTAATTTGGATTTGACAAAAGTTTGGTTGTTTTAAGTTATGTTTATCTAATTAACAAAAGGTCCTCCTCTATCCTACATGGTAATTTGTTAGTTTCTTGAGAAATACTAATGATATTTGGTTTGCAAAACAAAGATGATTCCATCATATCTCTATGCCAATATTTCCCAGAAACATTTGCATACGGTGTTCAAAACTCACAATTCACAAATGTGCACAAGCACATTCCCCCTATCATCATTCTTCAACTCCCACCCCTTAAAGGAAACTAAAACTATGTTTCTTGTTAGATTCTTGGTGCACAGACTAGCTAAGTATAACCTACAGACACCATGCAAAGTCTTCTTTTCCATTGTTTTGTGTAGGAAACCCCTTCTTCCCAAGTAAATATAAAATCTTCCGTAGCTTATGTAGATTACAATGGTTACTTGAATTTATTATGACAGAATTAGATATGAGCAGAATTATCAAATGGAATAAAGATGGCCAATCTATGGAAAATACAGTTTTTTCAACCTCCTCAGTAAATCAAAGAATATTGAGACATATTTAGGTTGGTAGGAGAACAGGAACAGGCTTACCTGCAGTCTGATACCAACATGATTTCTCCAAACCTCATCAGCATTTTCTATTTTCCCCATGTGAAGAGAAACATTTGGTGATGCCCAAACTGTGGCATATATTGTTTCAACAGAGGCTTCAACAAGGTCAAGTCTTGTCAAGCCACCAATGTGTATAGCCTGCCCTACCTGTAAATTAAAAGCAGCATGTGAGAACTTTACTCCTTTTTTAAATTATACATGCCAATGCATAAAAACCTTGCAGCAGTGTGCATATTTATGGTTCAGAATCATCAAATGCCAAAAAATGGCTATAATTGTTATGTAGAAAACATAATACTTAAATAATTTCTGTTAGCTCTCAAGTCTTAAGAACATGCACAAAGCATACTGAATCTGAGCAAGAAAATAAAAGCACCCCTGACAATTTAGATCCAAGATAGGGAACAGCAATAGCAATAAGTAACTTGCCTTAATTCTGTATGTTCGAGGCCGAAGTTCCTTCCGTATCTCAACCATCTTTTGCTCATCCCGGTTTAATCTCATCGACATTAAATATGGGTGCAAGAGCCCTGGAGTGTCAAACATCTTAGTCTTAGCTGGTAAAACTCCTGCAATTCTCAAGATCCCAAGTGTCGTGCCAGGAATTGGAGCTTCCGTGAGCTTCGTAACTTTAGCTCCTTGTTTCTTTGCAAACGCATTGATCAGAGTAGACTTCCCTGCATTTTGAGCTCCAATCACCCACACATTCCCACGAGGACCAGCCAAATCCTTCACGAATGACAACAAATTCCTCACACCTAAATCCTTCTTCGAACTGACCATATAAACCCCGTTCAACTTAGGCGCTCCTCCGGATCTCGCACGGTTTCTAACCCATCTATCCAACCTCGCAGGAGAAACCTGCGACGGAAGGAGATCAACCTTTGTCGCCACAAGAACAAGCTTCGGCAGCTTCTTGGACCTCTTCGAGTTATCCTGAATTCTTTCCAACGCCTGGAACAACGACTTCACCGCAGTTCTAGGGAACGAACCGTCGAAATCAACACAGTCCACAACCATGACAACAACAGTAGCACTGCCATTCCCAGAAGGGTTCATCAGCCGTGTCGAAATCAACCTATCGAAATCAAAATCGGGTATCAGATTCTCTGCCGTCTGGTTCTTCACCTGGCCATAGTTTCTCAAGGAATGGCACCGAGCACACACGGTGGCCTCCTCTTTCTCCTTGTCAGCCTCCTTAGCCATCCTCTTCTTCTCAGCTTTGGAAACCTTCTTCTTCTTCACTCTCTCCATATACTCCTCAGTTATGTTACCATACCCAACTCCAGCAGGTGTAAACCCATCCAATTCCAACTTCTCATCATCATCTTCACCCAATAATTCATCTTCCAAATCATCAGAATCCCAATCTAACTCATCTATTAACCCCTCACTTTCTTCTCCAAGCTTACTTCCACTTCCATTTAAAACCCCCAAATCATCATCATCATCATCGTCGTCGTCGTCGTCGTCGTCATCATCCTCTTCTGAAAACTCTTCCATTTTCATCTTCCTTGGTTGGTAATACCCGAGAAAATTAGGGTCCTTATCTTGCATGAAGACTCCACAACCAGGGCAAATGGGTCCTCTAGCTTCATCTTCATCTCTCCCCTCACTCAAAAGCGGGTTTCTACTACCATCTCTCCTACGCGTAGCTTTAGCGTGAGCGGAGCCACGGTTCACCGCAAAAGCAATAAAGGACGACACTTTCTCGAAGCGCTTGCTGGTATCTAAGTTCAGAGCACATAAAAACGCATATGGGTATCGGAAAAATAAAGGAAAAGGGAAGAAAAGTGTCACTATTTGATACAAGTGAAAAGGGTTGAATTTATTTACTTGACAAATGACGAAAAGTTGGAAGTGCACGCTCTTGTGTGTTGTTGTTGTTGAAGATGATGAGCTTGGTGGAAGGAACAATGATTGTGGACAACAACATAGCCATGGTTGTGAAGTGTGGAGTATGAGAGATAGAATTGTTCAGGTGCCCAAGCGCGAATGCTGAAAGAGGGTAAGGCAAAGCAAGGAGTTATTTTTTGCATATGTTAAGTTGCTTTTTTATTTGAGCAAATTAATTTGTCACTCTTGTGTTTAGGAGTTATTACACTCCCCGACTGTCAGTTCCTTTAACCGCAGGACGTCACGTGTAATGCACATGTGTTTTAATAAAAATTTTGGTCCAAAATGTCCTCATCTTCTTCCTTGGAAAATGATAACTTCAAAATTTTCATAAGAAAAAAATTCATTCAAGATCTCCTCCAGACAACTAAACAATCAATAATTTATTTTTTGAATCAAAATTTGATGTTGTTCTACCCCATGCCAAAGCAAACTACACCCTTCATCATGTCCTACGATAAACTCAAAATTTGAATAGCTTTCTCCGTTAAAGTATACTGAGAAAACATGCTCGATATACCTTCTACAAAATACGTTAATTTCTGTGCTATAAAAAATATACTCATTCAATTAGAAGTCATCATAAATCTGTGATTAAACCATGCTATCGAAATTTACAAATTTATCATTTTATCATTACATACACTATCAGTACTTATTTTTTATTCTTTATACTTAAGCTTCGACTAGGAACAACAAACCACACATCAAGAATTCACAGCAAAACTAAAAAATAAAACACTGCAAAGAAGCACAAATTAGAATATCAAATAAAATCCATTATGTACCAAAACAATGATAACAAATGATAATAGCCATGAAATTGCAAAATTACCTAAGATCCATAGACGAACACAAAATCTCTGCACATCAATACAGGAGAACTATACTACTAGTCAAAGCCTTGATCTATGATAAATCCACACAAAAAAATAGAAAGAAAATAAAAAATGCAGAGGGCGGAGCATAGCATGTTCAAATCCTAAGAGAAGATCCAAAGACAAGAGCAACGAGAGTGGTGAGAAAACTGACGGCGAAGGACGGAGAGATAATGGAGGCAGGAGAGGTTGGGCTAGGGGCCGGGGCATTGACGGAATGCACGTAAGCGGTGGAGACGACGGCTAGAAGGACCGTTAACGATGGTGCTCTGCGACGGATCGAGGCAGTCTGATTCAACCGCCTACAGTGTTTGGTTTTGGTGGGGATGGTGCCTCCGGTGGTGGTAGAAGTAAGATGGGGTTTGCTTCTTATACCATTCAATAATCCAATGGTATAATCCAATACGATAAAAAAACTAAATAAATACAAATTAAATAAAAAAAATTACCAATTTAGGGTAGTTTCAAAATTATGGCGCTGTCCATGCACATATGACTCATGCGTATATAAATTTCGGACGGTCATAACTTTTGATTGGAATGTCCGATTGAGGCGTAGTTTGTGTCAAAACGCTCGAAATTGAGAGGAGAAGCTCTGGACAAATTTTCAAAGGGGATTTGGTCAAAACAATTTTCCAAAAAATGTTTCTAAGTGCCTCAAAATTATGATTTAATCTTCAAACATCTAAAAATTTTCTTGTTTTCTGGATGTTAGGTTCATAGGAAATTGTTAATGTGTATGTTGGTTTAATGTGTAGTGTTTACGGTTTAGGGTTTGGGTTAAAGAAGTAGGGTTTATGGATTTGGGTTTAGTTTTAGGGTTTAGCGTGTTAGTGTTTAGTTGTTAGGGCGTGTGGGTATATAGGTTAGGGTTTAGGGTGTGTTGATATATGGGTTAGGTTTTAGGGTGCGTGGATATATGGGTCAGGGTTTAGGGTGTGTGGATATGCGGGTCAGGGTTTAGGGTGTGTGGATATGTGGGTCAGGGTTTAGGGTGTGTGGATATATGTTGTGTTTAAACCAACGTACACCGAACCCATAAATCCACACACCCTAAACACTAAATCATTAACCTAAACCCCCCAAACCCTATCAACTAAAACTAAACCGAAATCCGTAAACCCTAAATCTTTACCCCAAGCCCTCAAACCCTAAAACTAAATCGGAATACATAAACCCTAAATCTTTACCCCAAGCCCTAAACCCTAAACACAACATAAGCCCTAAAACTAAATCGGAATACATAAACCCTAAATCTTTACCCCAAGCCCTAAACCCTAAACACAACATAAATCCTAAAACTAAATCAGAATACACTATTCAATTTTTTTAATGCCAAATTTCCCTTCTTACAAATTATCAATCCGTATGTCTTATATGCATTGTCAATCCATAGGACTCATATGGATTGGTAATCCGTAGTTATATGGATTGTTAAAAAAAGAAATGTTTAACACAAACAGATGAAGAGAAACACACAGCGAAGGAGACAAAAATCCGATGAAAGCAACGACGAACGGTGAAACAACAAATGAACCATGACGTTGGGTGCACGAACGGATGATGAAAGTGGAGAAGAAGGAGAATGTTGTGCAAATGAAAACAGTCGAGAGGAGAAGAAGAAGAAGAAGTTGAATGTTGTATGTCCGTACTTAACCTTTTTACAAAGAGTATTTCCGAAAATTAACTGTACAATACTAAATGTGTGAGAAATATGTTTTGTGTAGAAAGCAATTCCCAAGTGAGATTAGGAATTAGGGTGTGACTATGTGAAGGGGACAAGAGGTTAAGTGAGAAGAGTTTTTTTGACTTATCACTTAACAATATTTAATTAAGGGAGACAAAAGAAATACATTTTAATTGAGGACATATGAGTGTAATAAGTCATACATATAAGGGAGATGGATATAATTTGTTCTTTTTATTTTGTTTTTGGAGTGTGTGTGTTTTTTTTTTTATATTAAAAAATTATAATCTACCCTTATATTAAATCATTTATTAATAAAAATTAAATCATGTAGGTTAAAAAAAGAAGTAAACAAATTAATATATAGTGTAACTAATGACAATTAATTAGCTGTATAATATTTGACTTGTTTCCTTTATTTGTTTTTTTTTTTTGGAAAAAGTAACTTCAAACAGAATATTAATGAAAAAAACAGGGTTCACTTAACTAATATCAAATGTGTAATGTTATTTATGCTTAATTGTGAATATAAGGTGAGGATTGCACCCCTCTCTCCTCTTAATATTAGGTGCTTTTGAAGATTCCAATCTCTTTAGTCACTTTATCACGCATCGTAATGTGATGATACATCCTTCGGGTCTTGCATATGATAATATACGATAGTGTCACATTACCTCTCTAACATGTTAGGGCCTCAGGGTTGTGCCTCTTAACGTGTCCTTACAGTCCTACAATTTGTTGTTTGCCTATCTTGTCATTTGTCAAGGGTTGTTTCGAAGGGTCTAAAAGCTTTAACTTGGTGGTGCAGTTCTTTGGTGTTGGTATAATAGAAACATAAACATGATCTACCACTAATGTTACATTATATGATTGGTCATCGATCGACCTCTAATATTTAATGTGTATATCAAAGTCATGTATCGTCATAACTCAATTTATCTTAAACAATTGGCATGAGTTCTCCAGATGATAATCCATGACCCAATTTGTGGAGTTTGAAAGACATGGGTACTTTATACCTTCTCAAAGGATATTTCACAATATCTTTCAAGAGTTAAGTCTACAAGACACAAATAATTAAAATAATTGATATCCCTAAAAGACCATCAAATACTTAAAATTTTTATACATTTTTATAAAAAAATTCTATTACATAACTTGTTTTATTATATATTTTATCCTCTTATTTATTTTTTACTATGTGTTGGAAAAAACTTATTAAAAAAATACTACTTGTCCCTCCTAAAAATAAATCACCCTGTCAATCTAAATTGTAAAGTTAGAATATAATTATGTATTAACATATAATTTAAAAGTTGAGCTTTTATACAATTTTCATGATAAAAATATATAATAACATGATAATACATTATTAAATAAAAAAAATTAAACTACTAGTAACATATTAAAATTAAGAGATAAGTAAAAAAAATTATGTATATCATTTTACTTTTCAACTTAAAGACTTACAAATTAAACTGAACTATAATTTTCAGAACAATATTTTATTATTTTTTAATGTTAAATGCTTAGTATTTTTTTTCCTTTTAAATTTCTAGTTAAGCAATAGCAGATTGATCTACAAGTTCATTGACCTAATATTTATTTTTTGACTGCAAATACTTATATGTATTTAGTACATTTTTTTGTGGTTTTTGAAATTGAATTAGATTTTAAATACAATGTCATTTTTTTAAAATAAAATTTTGCCTTCATGTTTCGTGTTGACAAAAATGTCCCTGCAATTTGACCACATTCTCGGCGCGCACAGTCACTCCATTTTCTATATAAACCTTTCACTCTCTCGAGTATCTTCACGAAGTTGAACCAAAACTGAAATACAGAAGAAAAAAATGGCACCAAAACGAAAACCTTCAACTCCAATCTACATTGGTGATTCTTCAAACCCTAGAATTTGCGCCTTCGATTTCATTGCTCACTCCTAACTTTGATTTCCATCTTCTCATTACGCAGGTAACTGCGAGATTACGGTCGAGGCCAACCGCTTCACCTGCAACTCCGATTCAAACGGCGTCGTAATCTCTCTTCCCCGAAGCGGAAAGATCAAAGTGTCAGGTATTACTGAAACCACAAGAAACGCAATGTCGTTTGAGTTTGTTTGATTTGATTAACGATTTTTTTTGCTAATGTTCCTTTGAGCAGCAGTGGCTCCAAACCGTGGAAGCGCTTCTGAGGATTTTAGGTCTGGTGATAAAGGTAAAATGCTACATTTACACGTGATTTTCTGTAGCATTAGTCTTATTTAAGTATGTAATTAATAACTCATACTAATTAACGTGATTGCAATGTTTGCTGTTTGGTTTATAATTTCATAGAACACGAGTTCGTGCTAGTTAATCCTAAAGATGTTGATGCTATTAGCAAATCTTACCTTCAGGTAACACTTTCTCCACAATATGACACATTTAGGGTCCAAGTGGGTAAATGGCTTAATTAAGCACTTATTGAATACGTGCTTATCATATAAGCATGTGTGTATCAGTTGTTTCTATAATTGAAGAGAAAACGAGCTTTTTTGAAATAAGTTGAAAAATAGCTTATGGCCAGATCATAACCTATTTTCATAAATTCTCCCAAATGCTAACAGAAGTGCTTATGTCATTAGATAAGTCTTAAAATAAACTGTGAAAAAGTTATTCCAAATGCACTTTCATGGCCCATTTCCCTCATCTGAAATGTCTCTGTAAATGGTTTTGCAGGAAGTATTACAGATGTATACGACAGAGCTACCTGGAATGAATTATGCCGCAAATACGGGAAAGCAATCAAAGTTTCTTGAGAGATGTGTGACTAATGGGTATAAGCTACTTATTCTCCTTTCTTTTACATGTTTATAATGCTTCCATGGTTGTGTTACTGCTAGTTCATTGACCACAATGATTTTAACAGTCTATCACAAGTTTGTATATTTGTTTTTGTGAACTTAATTTACCTGGTTTAACTGTAGGTTTTGTCTTGCAGGAAATATCGTACACTACTTATCAAATCCACTTCTGTTGGAAATTCAGGAAAGGTATATATTTTCTAGACAACTATACTTAAGTCACAAATTGGAGCATGTTTTCTATCCTTGTTATATTTCTATGCCTACGTTTTTTTGGTCTTCTAGGGAGCAGCTATAAGCAATGTATGCTGCATTATCCTATCCCATTCTATAAATTAAATTTAAGGAAAGTGGTTTTGGTCATTGTTGTATGTTTACAAATTATAGTAAAGCATGTTTCAATTTCTTGAAGAAAAAGTGTAACAAGTTTAGCCCTGAGATTCTGTAGTCTGTTTGAGTACAATATATAGTAGAGCATGCCTATATTTCTTGAAGAGAAAACTTAACAATTTCAGCTAAGATTCCGTGGAGTCTGTTGGATTGGTAATCAAATTACAGGATATATTTAGTCATCATTATTGATGGAACATTTGGTTATATAAGAATGTTGACATTGTCTCATCAATTTCCCTGATTGATCTTTGCCAATAATCTCACTTTTCATCTTAGCAACCATCAAGCTTAGAAATCATAGAAATAAAAGGAAAAAAAATGTTTCTTACCATCTACTAATGTGAGCTATACAACAAAGCTTTGCAGTGTAAATTAGAGAACTATGGTAGTATATATATAATTACATCTTAAACTATGATTAGCTTATCTTTTTCAGGTTATAGCTGCAATTACATACCAAATCATCCCTGCAGATACAGAATATGCAGAGATCCCACTTGCAGCTGTCAATGCAATCTATCAACGGAAGGTCTTTCCTAAATTTTACATTCTTCTTCTTTATTTAAGTTCTAAGCTTTCTTTTTCCTTTTGAAAATATCACATTTGGAGTCAGTTTGAAGAATAAACTTGAAATGGTTAATTACAGAAACATTCTTGTAGGTTTGGTTACAAAATTATATATAAAGCTTCTTCTTTATTTTCAATTGTAATTTTCTTGTTTTTCACTCTCTCTCTCTCTCTCTCTCTCTCTTTTTGTATCTTGTAATAACTGAAGTAGATAGCTTCATGAGAATTTATCTTGTAAACATGATTAATACAAACTAAATAGTGAAAATTTTACATGATCATCTTGTATCTACAGCTCAGGTTTTGGAACTTATTTGAATTTTCACATTGATGCCAAGATAATGCTTCTTAAAGAAGTTTGATGGCATACTGTATTTGGATGTTGTTTATTCTCGTTTATGTGTATCTCTGTTGTGTTGAGCTGTGGCAACTTATATGACATGTTGAACGTTTTCCTAATTCTCTTGCTCATGTCATATGTTGTCTGTGTTTACATGGTTTGGTGATCGTGCCATCGTGGTAATCATGAGTTCAAATAAGGTTTCTTCTAGCTCCATTAATTATTGGTTAATGTCCTGCAGGGTTTTGGTCATCTAATGTTTCTAGAGCTAAGGAAGAGACTTCAAAGTGTTGGTGTTCGTTCTATTTTATGCTGGGGGGACAAAGAATCAGAAGGATTTTGGCTTAAACAGGTAATTTATAAATGAAAATTCTCTGGAAGCTTGAGCAGATCATAGACTTATTTTTTATTTATTGTATGAATGATTGTTATTTCATTTTTGAGTTTTGAATACTTGATAGATATGTGATCATGCTAGTATTCCTCCTTGTTTATTTTTCCGGTTACATATTTATTTATGGCAGTAAAAAAGTTGATATTTATGTAAAGAGGCCAGTTTAAATAGTAAAATATCAGTTATCAAAATCATAATTTTGGTTCCTGTAAAAGATGCTCCCTTAGTTCTCTGATGTTACGATGTTTCCCTTTGTGAATTACAACAACAGAGTTTTGTAGAAATAGCACAGGTGGGTACCAAAGGAAGGGCCCGCAGGTTACCCGTAAAAGCTGATATTCAAAAATCATTATGCTTTCTTGGTGGTTCAACTCTCATGGTTTGCCACCTAGGGAAAGAATTATTAGCTGACGATGCTAACACTGTGAAGTATCTCCACTCACAGTTTCATCAGAATTCCTTAACATCTGCCATTGCTGAAGATGAGCAGCTTGAATTTTCAAGAAAGTTACATGCGGATTTGAAATTTCCAGAATCAGGTAAAAATCAACATGAAGCTTTGGTGAAAGATGGATCTTCAACAGAATATGACAAACTCAGTGGTAGTGCATCAATATGTGTCTCCCATACTTCTAAATGTGAATATTTTATAATTCAGACTAAAATATGTTTTTGGTCCTTAATAAATGACCGAATTTTGTATTGGTCTCTATTAAATAGTTTTTAGTCTTTGGTCCCTAATAAATTTATAATTTTGTTTTCGGTACCTATAAATTATTTGACTTTGGTCCCCCATAAATTTATAATTTTGGTTTTGGTCCCTAAAGTGCTATCTAAATTGCTTTATTTAACTATTTAAAGTGTTACCTAAACAAATTTAGGGACCAAAGACTAAAAAATAATAATTAATAGGGACCGAATGCAAAATTTGGACATTTATCAGGGACCAAAAACATATTTAAGCCTATAATTTAAATGATATCCTTTTTGTAATTAAAAAAGTATTAAACAAAATATCTTTTATAGGGACTTTTTGACGTTTTTATGTAATTTTTGTTGTAATCTCCTACTCTTTGAACAGGATTTGACAGTCACAATGCTAAGGAATACTGCACTGACATTGCTCCTTTTGCCAAAGTAAATGATGATAGACAGGCCAGTGCAGAAAGTTCACAGGATGGAATTCATGCTAATGTGAAGTATTCTTCTCAATCTACAAAAGGTGCAAAGAGGGCCTGGGAAGCCTCTTTATCCTCATTGAAGTCAAAAAGGGTGAAGGGGAGCCAGATGGTTGACTATCAACCAGATTCTAGCTGCGGTTTTATCTTAGAGACTGATAAGGCCAATCCTTGTTTTGATGAAGTCCCTCATGATCCTTCAATTACAAAAAGTTCTGAAAAATGTATCGGGGATTATTTGCATTTAGAAGCTCCCATCAACATAGACTTTCCATCAACTAAACAATGCTTTAGAATTATGTTGATGAATATTGCTGATGATGCTAAGAAAACACAGCTCACGAAGGTATGTTTTAAGTACCCAAGCATTTAATAATTGCTTTGGTAAATTGATGGGCAACTTTTTTTTTACTGTCCTTTTAGAGACCTGGTCTCTTCCTTTTGACTGTATTGACATTCGCCTTTCAACATTGGATTTTTGCTGCTGGCAGAAAAAAAGGGCCTTTCTATTTTTTTCCTAGTAATAGGATAGAACCTGGAAATTAACTCATGCTGAAATCTAGATATTTCTTTTTTTAACTTAACACCATTAGACATTTGTTCTATGTATAGGTGATTGAAGACCTTGGTGGAACTATATCCCATGATGGAAGTATGACCACACATGTTGTCACAGGAAAAGTGAGGAAGACTCTGAATTTCTGTACCGCCCTCTGTTCAGGGTAGGTTCAAAATAATATTTTTCAAATGTTAGCTTGCCTAGTTTCATACTGAAATTTTATTTATAGTTGAGATCTACTATTAATTTTAAACTAGTTGAAATCTTGGCATCTTATAATCAAAATGAGAGCTATTGGAAAAAAAATGATATACCCTATAAAAAATAATCAAATCAAATCTAAACATGCCGATAAGGCGATATCGTTCTTATAGTCTGATTCTTATGAAGTTGTTCCTATTATTCATCAATATATATCTACTACATTTTTGTATGTAATTAATCATGTTGACTATTTATAACAAGGAGATATTGTTGACTACACAGTGCTTGGGTGATTTCATCAAGTTGGTTAAAAGAAAGTTTTCGTCAAGGCAGATTTGTAGGTAAAGTCTAACAAACTTTCTTATCTATATCTAATTATTATTATTATTAAGGTAGAATATGCACTAATTTTAAAAATGAATTTGCAGATGAACTGCCTCACATACTGAATGATACAGATTATCTGCTGAAGTACAAATCTGATTTAAAAAATGCAGTTCTCAGGGCAAACGCTAGCCCTGATGCTTTGTTTAAGGGTTATAATATATGTATTGCAGCTCATGTTCAAACTCCTAAAACATTGTCTGCAATTGTCAGGTCTGCAGGTGGTAATGTAAGTCCTATTCTTTTTATTAACTGAAACTTCATTTGTTTTTTTGAAAAATACTGAAACTTAAATTTAAGCAGACCTGAAACAGTGCATATGGCATTTCCCATAATTTAGAAATGCTTAAAAGCATGAAACATTTGAACACGAGTAACTATTGTCACATGGTGTCAATGCTTTTAAAAATGCCTATCTTATCTTTCTTACATAATAATATTCTTTAGGCTTCTAATTTGGAGGTAACTACAGACAAAAGACTTTGTTGACAAAATGAATTTACTCAACCTAGGTTCAGAAACTAGCTTTGAAACCTTCTTAATCGAGGTCATGTCTGACAATATATATTTATTTTGATTTCTAGTTCTTTCTAAAGTCATGTTTTACTATCTATTGTTTGCTTAAGCATTTAAAGAATTGATTTTGGATGTTTATGATTTTGTAGAATTAATTTAGTTAAAATTGAGTTTGGAATGGAGTAATCTATATTTGGAAGCTTTTATTTTTAAAATGCATGTGGTGAAACTTAGTGCAAAATTCTCAACCCAATGGAGAATCTAAATAAGAGTTGCTTCTGCTAAAATTACATTTGCAAATAGCCAAATATTTCACCGTTTGAAATATTAGTCCAAATTTTTTCAAAAAAGCTTACAAAAGCCCTGTGAAAAGTGTCAACGGGAGTTTATGTCAGAATGTTTATGGATTGAAAGTTTTCTACTGTTGGTTCGTTATGAAGTTTAACCACAAAAGTTGACCTTGGTGTGCTTGCTATTCAACATATGGATTTCTGCTATTTATCTAAACTAATTACATCCTCTATCATTTTTTATGCTTCTTGAATGTAGTCCCTTACTCATTCCTAACATAAAGAACAGCTTCAGCAGCGTCTAGCATGTGTATTATGCCCATATATAAAATTTTCATTCCATGATTCATCTTATTCACATAATACATCTATTTACATTCTGTTATTTTAGAGCTCGCTAGTTATCAAATTCCACTTATTTTTGTATCAGGTTATCAGTGGACTCGAAAAGGTAAACCAAACATCAACAACAATCTTTGTAGCATGCGAAGAAGACACAGAAGCAATGATAGCTGCACAGAAAGGTATATGGACTTTCAGTAGCGAGTGGTTTATGAACTGTGTGATGAGACAAGAGCTTGACTTGGAGGCCTCCCAGTTTGCAGAGTCCTTATAAGGATGTGACATGCTCAATAATCCATATGATTTTGGTATATAAGAATCTGAGTTTTAGAGTCTTTCCGTTTCATTTATATAAATGACTAGTTTTCAAGAAAAGAGCTGGTTCACAAATGTAAGGAGGATGACTTGCCAAATACTGTAAATAACTAATGGTTTTATCAGGTTTAGGCTTTAGGCCTTTAGGATTAGGAGTTGCAAAGCTATCCATTTCATGCACAGTTAGGCCATATCTACATGCTTTTGCTATTTTATTTTGGAATTAGTTTGGTCTTTTTTTCCATTCGTTAACTCGGATGAAATTGTATTTGTTTGGAATTTTAACCAAATCTCATACTTTTCCTCTCTCTGATGTTAAGTTATTCTATTCTTATAACATTTTGTAATATTTTATAATTTATTATTTATTTGTTTATCATAGAATAAATTACATTGAAACTTCCAGAGTCCACGTGTTTTACTCATTATGCCGGATAACCTTGTCTCTTGGCGTTACTTTTAACTCCCTTCATGTACGGCATTAAGTAACATTTAAAATTGAAACTTGAATGACCAATATGCCACTCTTTTTTTGTAAACTCAAAATTGCTCCTGTAATGCTAATACAATAGATGATAGAATAAACATATTTTTTTATTATAAATCTAGGGTTATGATCTATTTATATCAGGTGTAAAACATTATATTTACATCAAATCTCAATCATTAATTTAAATAATCTAAATGCTGAAATTGATTCACTTAAAAAGTTAAAAATGTCAACTACGAAGTCACTTGAGATGATTTTATCATTTTTAATTGAACTAATTGATCAAAATGAATTAATGATAGCACTAAATAATATTTCCTAAGATATTTATTAATCTTATTTTCATTAAAATGATATTTTCAATTTCATAAACTAATTCCAATTCACTGGGTGTGTGAATGTCTTGTGGCAAGACGATTTGTAGGGATGACTTTGCCCCGATCAGTTAGAAATTAGGGGCTTTTAGCCATGATTTTCATAAGAAAAAGAAAATTGCGCTTTGTTATTGTAGCAAAGAAAGGAATCTGTCCAGAGATGGTTATTTTTTTTTTTTCTTATGCAATTCAAAAATCATTTGATGAAGATAATATTGAAAAATATAATTAGAAATATTATATGGTATTATTATTAATTAATTTTTTTATGGAAAATCATTAATTGATTTTGATCAATTAATTTAATTAGAAATAATAAAATCATTTCACGTAACTTGATAGTTACCATTTTTAATTTTTAAAAGTGAATCAATTTCAATCTTTAGATTATTTAATTGATTTTTTAAGTATAATATTTTACACATGGTATAAACGGATCCTAACCTATAAATTTAAATGAATAAATAAAATAATTGTTTTTTTATTGAATCAATTAGTATCTACTATTAAAAAAAGTAATTAAGAAAACATCGATTGTTATTCTTTACGATAATAACTATTTATGGATTACCTAAATATTCACCGTATATTGTAATAACTATTTACTATTAAAAACGATAATAACTGTTTTTAGGTAATCCAAAATGATAAAAATAATATAATATTTACTATTAAAAAAAGTAATTAAGAAATAATCGAATTGATTCGGAAAATCCTCCTTATGGTTCGAGAGAGAACCCTTCTGCAATTCAAATGAGTCTGCAAGTCATGGAACTCCCTCATATCCCATCCCCAATTCCCCAACCAATGCGTTAGACACTACAAAATCATATCATGATATTCTGTCTAGTCCCTGCTCCAAAATGATACCAATATCACAATACCCAGATGGTTCCAGATGAATGACAACTTGTTCCACATCAAGGTTCTTATTCCTTGGCCTCACTTCTCTCCATGGTTTAGCCTATGATCACGTCAGTCACAACTACAAGCTGCTATATTGCTTACAATGTCACACTATTGTGGATTTCTGACCGAAATATATACCTTCTTCGGTGCAAATTATACTTGCATGAGCATGATTCAGGACATGCCGTGCGGCAGGAATATTTGTGAGTGGCACTCTTAATTGGAATGCAACTAAAACAAGTCGTAAGCAACGCGCAATTCTTTCCTTCGATTTTGCGACGGAAACATACGGTGAGCAAAATGCTTGGCCTTCACTTTACCCCTTGTGTATCTTAGAAAATGGTATCGCTATGTTCAAAACTCATTGTTCCAAATTGGTTGTGTATAACTCAAATGATGGTAGGTTTGAGATTAGGAGCAACTTATGTAGTTACCCTAAAAGTTTGCGTTGGAGTTACCATGGAAGTTTGGTTTCACCACCAGGTTAGAATCTCATTTCGGTTGCTTCTTCTTCACAATGGAACCATATAAACAAACACATTGATGGTTTACTGCCTCCTTTCTTCTCAGACATCTCTATTATTTGGAAAGCATTATTGTCATGTCTTTTCCATTTTGCATTCTTTATCGATGTTTCCCAATCAGTAGGGATAGCATGAATGGTGGATCATGTTGGTGACAATGATAATTGTCAAGGTGATAATCATGATGGTGATTGTGGTGTCCTAAGAATAACGATGACAATAATCATATTGTTGGTAGTGATAGATGATAATCATAATGATGATGAGTGACAGTTATGAAGTATGAGATCACAATAGTGATAAATTTAATATATTTTAGGATGTCATAAATTAAAATTTTAAAATATTTAATTTTATATTTAGTATATTTTCTAAAGATTCTAAGTTCAAATAAAATTTCAATTTAAAATATTTTAATGTTAATTTTTCATTTTAATCCATGAATTTTTTTTACATTCATAAAAAAATAATATCTTTATGAGAAGTTATTATGAATAATATTATTAAATATTAAATTTATGATATTATAAATTAAAGTTAATTAATTTAACTATTTTCATTTATATTGATTAATTAAATAATTGTTTTTTATATACAGAAACGGATATACTGTTAATTAAAATGAAAGTCATTGACATTTTCGACTGAGCATTGAGCCATCGAGCATTCCGATCTCAAGTCTCAATCAACGTTGACGTGACAGCATAAACATAGTTCTACATCCTATCTTTGAATTTCCCGGCCACTTCCAAGTTTCCTTGTAAATTTGTCGGATCCTACCATTGGATTCTTAATAAATATCACTTTTGTTTATTAAATATTTTTATCATTAAATATTGATTGATAATTTATCAATTTTTATTGATAGGAAAAATTAAATCCGTGATATTTTTTCCTTTTCTTTTTTTTTTTAATTATTTGATCAATCTTATATTTTCTTATTTTCTTTTATTGTTTAAATAATTATATATAAGTAAGGTGTAAATTCACTTTTGATTCATCGATTAAACTATTTTGGTATCTCAAAAATTTTATAGCACATTTGTCAACAAAGTTGGTTCATGTATTTTGGCTTAAATTTCTTACAAAAAAATTGTGCTACTTTTAATATTTTTTTCATTGTTTACATACAAAAGACATTCTTACCATAAATTGATGAACGTGTGTGAAAGTAAAAGAGTAAATCCACTAAATTGCACTGATACTTTCTAAAAAAAATTAGATTGCACGCAACATTTTTTTTTCTTATACTAACCTCTTAATTATCTGAAAAATATTATATCAACCCTCTTATTAATTATACTTTAATCTTTCTTAATTGTTTGAAAAGCGTAGCATCGTATGTCTCAACAATTGAGATTGTTGTAAATTTTTTTAAAAAAAGGATATCATGTACAATTTAGAAAAAATTCAAGAAATTTCATTATAAATTTAATCAAAGTAAACTTATTAGCGAAAAAATAACATGATAGGCTGAAATCTAACCCAATTAAGGAATTCCTTAAAACACTCAATAAAGGAATAATACGTGTTAGTAGGGGACATTGTTTTGAATAAAAAATAGAAAATAGTAGATAAGTGACAAGTGTAAGCATTAAGCAATGATAAGTGCAATAACAGTACCATTGCTTAATGTTTTTTTTTTTTTAAAAAAAAAAAGAAAATCCATGACAAATTCCATGTTTCATGTGATGATGCGCTGCTTCTGGGGACAAACATTAGTGACTGAGCTTTTTTTGGCTTGTTTATCCGACCTGTGCATTGACACCATTGTTATCTTTATCCGCAGACTGGCCACTTTTTAAACTATTCTTCTTTAAGAAATTATCGTTTAATTTAAACACTTTTAATACAATTTTAACTTTTGACAACAAAATCAGGGCAGTGAATGATATAATATAATTATAATCGAAAAAGCGGTATAGGAAATATTATTAAATTTGTTTGATTGGTTATTTTTTTAAATTATTTGAATTATAAATATATTTAATTAAAATATTTAATAAATAAATTGATTAATCATTTTGTATGTTAAATATGCATGAATATCACATTATTTTGTTATGCAAGTGATCCCTAGGTCATTGATATCAATTGTTATGCAATCGAGGAGGATAAATAGGAAAGATTTATACCAATATGACATGAACAATCACATGAGTGAACTTGACATTACACTTTAAGTCAAAATTTAAGACCTCAAATTTATGGGTCTTGCCTTCACTTATATGGTACTCAACCTTTTTCTTTTTATCTGATATGAGATTTCACCTCACACTTGTATTTCAATAATCTTCTTCTTAAGTATGAGTCTCTTCCATATGATAGTCTTCTCTTTCAAATCGGTCAACAAGTCAAATCATTAGTTCTGATACCAAGTGTTGTGCAACCGAATGGGATAAACATTAGAGAAATTTACACCAATGGACCATGAACAACCATATAAGTAAACTTAACACCACACTTTAACTCAAAATCTTAAAAATTAAGTTTATGGGTCTTACCTTCACTTATATCACTTATATATGATACTCAATCTTATTCCTAAGTAATATGAGACTTAACTTATATTGCAATAGTCATGTTCATTAAGTTTGAAGAAACTACCATAAGACTAGTAGTGTCTAATAAGTAAACTGGAACACTCCAAAAAGTCAGGTATACACATGCATAGGAGATCTCACTCTCGCATGATGTCAATGAGAGTACTAGCTAGTCTTCTCATTTACTATGAACACGTGAATGGATATTTGGTTACCAATATCAGAGTTGTGACAAGCATCATATTATAAATTGAGAGACAAATTTGTATTTGTAGGAATTAGAAATCGAATTCTAAGTATAAAAAAACACACATTAAATAACTAATTGAGTTGAACCCTTGGTTTTGAAAGGAATAGGTTAGTGTGTTCTTTTATTATCCTTGCCTTCTCCATTTCGTCATAAATGTGTGATTTTTTTTCATTTTACCGCAATCTGCCTTAAACTGAAAAAGGCTTGAAATAAAAAGTCTTTGTTTTTGGCTATACAGAGGAAAATATTCTTTAAGCCGCAGTAGCTGTTTCAATTTGATTAATAATAACCAAAAGAGCCCATAACTACCTTTTGAAAATGAATGAATAATGGTTTTACGTCCTATCTTCTTTTTATCTCCTTTGTTGCCATGTTTAACCATACCAACACGTATGCTGATGCAAAAGGGATAAATGAGGTCGCTTCAATTAAAGCATCTTTTCTAGGGATGTTACTATGTTTGCCATTCTTATCTGGTAATGAAATTATTTTTTATTGATTCAAATTTTATAAATTATTTTAATATATTCTAACGACAATTTCATATGACACTTCTCTAATTATTTCAATTTTGTTTCGTGTTTTATATGATTTTAAAGAGTATATATATGTGTATATATATATATATTATATTTTAAATAATTATATAATAATAAGACTTCTTAGCTTAATAAAAATATTTTATATACTATGATATATATTTACATTGATGTCATTTATATTAAAATATATTATAAAATGTACCTATCAAAATTTTAATTGCAGAACAACATATACACCACCGATAGAACTCTATTTGATAAAGCTTTAATTTTCCTCACCTATCTTCTCTCTCTTCCTCATTCACTCACCATGGCTAGTCTTATTTTAATTTTGTTGCTTTGATCAGTTTGATGTGAATCTTGTGGAGCAACTAGAAAGTCGCTTTATTAAAATAATCTTTTGTAGAACTTTTACAAAACAATCATCTTCAACCACAACTTATGTATTGATTGACATTAAGTTTGTTTGACAATTTTTTCATCATCCACAAATGTTGATAATTTTTTGTTACTAGAGAATTCAAACCAGGATATTTTCTTTTTCTTTTTTGTTTTTTTTATAAAGTGAATCTTATAACTCATTGTTTGATGAGATTGTTAAATTATTATTATTTTAAATGAATGGAACCTACTAAACCGACTTTTAGTTTATTTTTAAAATTCAAAAATTCGTTTGATTAATTTAAACTTATTTCTTAACAGTTTTATTTTAAATAACTTGTAGGTAATAGAATATAATATATTTTTTCCAAACTTGTTTCTTAAAATTCACTAATAGATTGAAAATTTCTTTTACATAAATCACATGTGCAATGTTTCACATTAATTCAAAATTATTTACTAATTTTTCATATAAATTAAAATTGATGTAATATAAAATTTAAAATATATTAAAATATAAATCATTTGATTACCTTTTTTATGTTAAATTTTGACATATGATGATATGTAAATATAATTATCACCATAAATACTATATTAATTGTTAAAGTTATACCAGTCTAATTTAATCCCTCCTCCTAAACTTATTTTTTTTTATGTTTATCTATGTTATTTTATCATAATTTTATAAATATTTTTAGTTGCCCGTGATAAAAAAAGAGAGTCATATATTATATATTATGCATTCAAACAATAAAATATCACTCAGGAAAAATAAAAAATGGTAGATACCTAAATTTTAGAGACTAAAACATAATTAACAATAAGAATAACTAAATTTTTATTTATCACTTTCCATTGAAGGAGCACAAAAATATAGAGATGATAGATAAATTACACGCGACGTGCCTCACTTTTCAGTATTATATTATATCCATGTTGACTTTGCTATCAATTGATTAGCAGCGGTCCACAAAAAAAAAAAATCAAATTAATTTACTATTTTTGCAAATTTTATTAATAAATGGGTTTATTTTTTAAAATATTTAAATATTTAATATTAAAATATTTTATTTTTAATTTTGCAAATTTTAACTTATCCATTAAGTATATTATTAAGGAATTAAAAATAATAATTTTAATATCCTCTTTCTATATAAATTAGAATAGTTAATATTAAATAAGAATATTTTTATGAATACTATTCAATGAAAGCAATTTTAATAATTTTTACTCAACAAAAGTATTTTAGAAATTTATCTTAACCTTTTATCTCTTTCAATTTATTCTTTTCATCTTTATTATTAAATCAAATTTCAATATTTATTTTTAAAAAGTATCAATAATTAAAAATAGCCTTATATCATAATATAAATTGTTTTATCACAAATAAAAAATGTAACTTATATTATAAAAATATTTATTTATGACAAATTTTCTCTCTCAACTCATACATACTATACTTAACCACTTAACCAAATTTTCCCCCATAATTCTCCTTTGGTTACAATCCTATTCAAGATACAGTCTAATACTAAATGTGAATATCTCTTTTAATGGAGACTCAAATTTTGGTTCACCACATTGTGATAGACTAATCTCTTCAGTTAGATCCAACCCTTGTTGGTATACTTAACCAAGACTATATTTGTTCGACAAAACATTTAAACTAATTTTTAACTTTTTTTATTAATTGAAAAATTTATTTGACTGTTTGGTAAATAAATTTTTTTATATTTTCTTTCTTTTTTATCCTTAATAAATTTATCAATTTTTTTGCTTATCCTTTTTAAATAAATAATAATTTTATTATTTTTTAATCATTTTACACTTTTCAACTACTTCAATAACTAGTTTTACCTAATACTTATAATTAGTAAGTTAGTTTTTCAGCTATTAACTTCCAATTTCCAAATTTCAACTAATTTTTTAGCTTCCAAGTAAATTTTCAACTAATTTTACCTATCATAACCTAAGATTCTATGTTTATTTATATTCCTTTCAATTTATTAACTATAGGAGTAACTTTGGATCCTTTGTTTAAATTTAATGATCATGCCTAACGGAGAGAAGTATTTACAAGAAATAGATAACCGTGTCTTTAAATGCGTTAATTATAGTTTTATTCTAGCTATGTACATAGGGGAAAGATTTCACTTTGATGAATTCAATGGCTCAAATATGAATTAATCTTTCACTTTCACTTAAGAGATGTTCTTTTAAGACACTTAAGAGATGTTCTTGATACTACCACAAATAGGTGGCACTTCTTTTTTTCTTCCCTAAATAAACATCATGTAATTGTAAAAATAAATTTACACAATTAACTACGTAATAGTATTATATTAGTGGTAATTATTTTAAAATTCATATAATGACCGATTAGAAAGAAAAAAAACTATAGAAATTAAGTTTAAGAATGAATGAAAACTAATTTTAATTCAACCTTTTATTTCCCAATAACTTCCGTCCATAAGCAGCTACTATTTACTATTCTCTTGCTTAAGGCAAACATGGATTTTCTTTCTGTTATTATAGTTAGGCATAATTAGGCCAAATTATTTCTTGAGCTGTAATTTATTTTTTGTTTTTGGTTTGGTCTTTTAGCTTTTTTGTTTATTTTTTATTTTCTATCTTTTATTTAGTTTCAACTTTATCTAATTTATAAATTATGACAATTTTTGTTTGTAAAAAATATCAATCTTTGTAATTTTTTTTACCACCATAATTGATAAATTAGACTACTTTGGAACCACTAAAAAGACAAATAATAAAAAAATCGAACCACTAGGTCAGTCCAGAGGTAGAGTTTGGGGTAATATGCATGATGTCATCGGTTCAACTTCGGTGCAAACATTATAAAAAAAAGAGAGGAACAAACTGAAAATAGAAGATAAAGCTAAAGAATCAAAGAAGGTAATTATATCTATTAAATACGAGAATCTAACTGTCCAATTTTTTGTTAGAAATTTTTTCTCTTATTACAACCACAAATTAAATAGAAAAGTTTTTTTTTATCCTTCGTCAACATGTTATTATTGTATAATGAAATCTGCTTTTAGGTGGCTTTGTCCAACATCTACCATTCTAGATACATGTGAAGAAAAGTGAACTTGAGTGTAGAACTTGAGACTACCAAAAAATGTAAAACACTTTTTATGACTTACATATAGAGATAGTCTTCCTACTAATGCTTTTCGTTGGAGGAAACATGTGTCTTCCTCTTATTTTTGTTGCGGGTGTAATGTAATGGAGGAAATGTTGATTCACACGTTGAAGAATTGCCCGAAATAACTCTTTGGGACTGTACGCTAGATCATTTGAAAAACCTGTAACTACCGTTGGAAAGGGAGGATGAACATAGATTTACACTATGAACGAGATCACAAGCCAATGTCAACTCATTCAAATTCACTTCAAAGGATCTTCCTCCACAAGAGATTTGTGTAATATTGTACTGTCTACACCTATTTTTCCTTTCGTCAAGTTGAATATTGATGAAAATTCTTTGAATAATCCAAACCCTTTGAATTTTGGAGATATAATGCGAGACTGTCAAGGACTTTAGCTGGATTATATGGTGATTGTGGTCACACTAGAAACATACATGTTGAACTCCTTGTTATCCTTAATGGATACATTATGCAATGAGTTTAGACATGTTTTTTTTTTTGTTTTGTAATTTTATATTAAAATAATGTTTTGTCCCGAGTATGTCATTGATCACACAAAAACTTTGTCCCGATAATGTTTTGCCTTGTGTAACTGCTGCATTCGGCATAATTTTTATAAGCTTGTAATTATGCTATTTCCTTTTCTTTATTATTAATAATAAAAAGATTACATTCCTTCATCGCATTTATTGCCGCCTATAGCCGGCAGCATCTTACCACGGGCATGAAATAAAGGGTAAAAGAAAACGAGATATGCAAATCCAAATTCTTCGAAATCATAATTTCAAACTGTGATTTTCATCAAAAGTGGTCTAGGAAATGTTGGGTTAAATCCAAATCCAAATAAAAAAAAGCACACAAAAGCTTTTATAAAGGTAAATGCAAGCGTTGCTAATATGGTTTTTAATTTTGATGAAGGCATAACCAAAGGAAATCAGAGGGAAAAATAAAAGCTTACAAGTTACAAGATTTTGCAATTCCAGATTTTTCGAAATCGCAATTTTAAACCATGTTTGTTTTAATAAAAAAAAAAGTGGTCAAGGAAATGTTGGGTTAATTCCAAATAAAAAAAGGACACAAAAGCTTTTAAAAAGGTAATGAAAGAGTTGCTAATATGGTTTTTAATTTTAACGAAGGCATAACCAAAGGAAATTAGAGGGAAAAAAAAGCATACAAGCTACAAGATTTTGCAAATTCAGATTCTTCGAAATCGCAATTTTAAACCACGTTTTTATCTTAAATAAAAAAAGTGGTCAAGGAAATGTTGGGTTAATTCCAAATAAAAAAAAGGACACCAAAGCTTTTAAAAAGGGTAGATGAAAGAGTTGCTTATATGGTTTTTAATAAAGTTTCATACATGCATTTTTAGCTCTCTTGGAATCTCCTAGAAAATCCACCTGCATGTATGGGATGCACCTCGTGCTAAAGACGGAAGAAGGTTCAATAAAGTGACATGTTATCCACCACTTTAAATCCTTTGAAGATGAAAACTTTTGTGTCTAATTTTACGATGTCCTTTTTTAGGGAAATTTTGTATCATTTATTCAATGTCAATTGCCTATAGTTGTTGTCACATTCGGCCCTGTCTATGTGTAAGTATGGGGTTCTTGTACCATAAAGATTAGTCGATATAATATCTTTCATGATTTAGGAAACATCTTTACCTCTACCTGTTGCATTGACTTGAATCAAATTATCAAATGTATGATGTAGTAACATTAATATATTGTTATCATTATTAGTAATCCATTTTAATTTTTCTCCACTAAAATGCAACCATAATAATGATTATAATTAACAAAAGTAAAAATGGAAAGATGCTATTTCTAATTCCTGCAAACCAACTAGATGCTGTTACCCCTATCATTAGGTGCCATCTCCAATAGTTCGTTCACCTTCTAACCAAATCTCAATTGAAAAGGAAACCGAAAAAAAAATTAAAAATCTCAATAGAAAAGGAAACCAATTACTTTTTTAAGAATCTCAATTCAGAAGATGAAAGTTATCCATCAGGCGATCACAGTTTTGCAATCCCTTTCAAACCTGTCATAAACAAAAAGTAAAAAATAACAGAAGATCTTAATGTTTTTATTTTTTTACTAAAACGAGGTAATTTGTTTTTAAATTACTAAAATAGCACTGCATCCTTAAAAAAGTCGCTAGAAGGAGGGCTTGAACCTCCGACCTTGTGGTTAACAGCCACACGCTCTAACCAACTGAGCTATTCCAGCTTTTTATGTATAGGGTCCCAAAGTTAATTTATTGTATAAAAGAAAAAGTTAAAAAACTGTGGGTTGAAGAAGTGAATAATGGCAACGACAAAACGGCTTCTTGAGAGGATTTGTTGTTGTTATTATTCCTAATGTGTATTTCAGTTTAGACTTTCGAGTGAGTCATCGTCCTCGTCTCTCTTTTTCTTTTTCCTTCCTTTTTTTCTTTGTTTCTTTCTCACATCACCAACACGACACACAGACAAACGCACCCAACCAAACATTATATATATATAACAAACAACAACAACAACAACAACATTCTTGTTTCTCATCTCACATCTATGCACCCACCACCACCACCACCTTGATCCTCCTCCACTCTGTTCGTTCGATTCCTCATTCCACCGATGGCCGGTGCACACTCCCACAGAAAATCACACCACCACCACCAACAACCCTCTTCGCGCCTCCTCTTACTCCTCACCGTCCTCCCCTTGACTCTCGCCACCCTCGCCTTCCTCCTCCAATGGCGCGGCGGGGTCACCGACCCCGTCACCCGCTGGTCACCCGATCACGACCAGTTCCCCGGCATGGCCACCACCACCACCTCCCCTCCCTCCCGCCACTCCTCCGATTGCGGCAAGAACCCTCTCTACGAATCGCACAACCCTTCCTTCCCTTACTTCCGCGACTGGACCTTAGATTTCTCCTCTAACCTCTCCCCCAAGGTCCCTCCCATTCCATCATAAACCCAAACCCTTCATTCGTCCCCCTATTTCTAAAAATTCATCATTTACGAATCCCGATTCATTGATTTCATTCTATTTTTCGAATTCAGATATGTATTACGACGAGTACTTCCGCGGGGTTGGAGCAGACGCTGCCGTGGATCTTCTACCACAAGGTCATCGGAGTCTCAAGTTTTATCCTTTTCGTCGAAGGGAAGGCTGCCTCGCCTAATGTCACTAGGGTTTTAGACACCATTCCCGTGAGACTTCAATTTTTTTTCTTTTTCTTATATTCTTCACACTTTTTTTTTTTATTGGATCTTTGATTGAAACGTGTTTTTTTTTTTTTTTTTTGGGGATCAGGGGGGGAAGATTGTATATAGAACAAGGGAGTTAGAGGAGCAGCAAGCTAAAAGGTATTTTTTTTTTTTTTTGCACTTTGAAAGGAATTTTTTTTTTTTTTTGCTTTATTGAGTGTTGTGACTGTTTGATTCAAAGGAACTTGTAGAGTATGGGATTTGAAATCTGAATGAAATAAAAATTTGTTTCGACAGTGTTGACTGTTTTATTACAGTGTACTTATGTGCTAGGATGTTTTTCTGAGGTTGAATTTTGACAAGCGATCTGGATCTGGCTTGGTTTGTGTTTAGTTTGTTGATTCAGATCTTTGGTGGAGGTTTGCGTTTCGGTTATCCAATAAATAACTGTTTCTGACGTTGATTGCTATAGTCTCTTGCGTTTATTTTGTTCATTTTGTTCTGGCTTGTTTTTATCTAACTGTTTACCAATTTGGGGACATGAAGATGAGATTCAGAATATGGATATGATCAAATAATGCTTGTCTTATGAGATCCTACTGTCATGAAAAAAATTGATGTGATTCAGGTTCTGATCCGCATACAAATTCTTTTTATTTTTTATTCTTTATCTTTTGTTATGAAAATCAACATTGAACAGTTGAATCATGGCTTGAACTGTTAAATTAAATTCTTTTGAGGTCAAATGATTCTTTTGGAATTAGATCGAAGCTTGATTGGTCCAGGGCTCTGTTGCTTTATTCTTGTTTGTCATGATATACCCGTTCTTGTTATCTCATAATTCTCAGACATGCAACCTTTTTTTTTAGTAATTGTCAAGTTTACCCTTCATTAATTTTCTTTCCTTTTGACAAATACCCATTCGTCTTTGTGATTTCTACCCTGTCAGTAATTTACATATTCATAAAAAATGATTATATGAAGGCAAGCCTTGCATTCTTGGTACAGTGCTAGGGTTCTAGGCTTGAAGAACACCCTAGCAATATTGGGAGCCAAGTATTCTGAACTTTGCTCTCTTTTATATAGAATTATGGAATAAGATACAACTTGCACATCTAAGATGAAGTAAGGTTGGGTTGGTTTAACAGTTTAAATATAAAGTCCATTATTGGCTTCTTGTTTCACTCACAGCTTAAGATATTGAGATCAGTGGTTTCTAATAATCTTCATAGATATTTTATTCATATGGAGTTTATGGATTTTTTGATAGGATGATTTGTTCCTTATTTGTATATTTCTTTTTTCAGCCGAATATGGAATGAGACATGGTTGGCAACCTTCTTCTACAAACCATGTAATTATGAGTTGTTTGTGAAGCAATCTTTGAACATGGAAATGGCTATTGTCATGGCAAGGGTATGGATCGTGATTTCTTTTATTGGATTATTTATAATCGTGCCTTCAACATTGTAGTTTATCTTTTTATGATCTTAATTTTTGTTTGTCTGGACGAAATTTTTTCTTTAGGATTCTGGAATGGATTGGATCATTCATCTGGACACTGATGAGCTGATGCATCCAGCTGGAACACAAGAGTACTCTTTAAGACAGTTGTTAGCTGATGTGCCTGGAAATGTTGATATGGTCATTTTTCCAAATTATGTGAGTGCATGAGTTTTATATAGATCCTGAAATTACTATCATTTGATAAAGTTGATCGAACTGTATTATTTTTGCCCTTTTGATTCATTGATATTTTTAATTTAGTTCTGGAATGTTATTTGTTTCAGGAAAGCAGTGTGGAACGAGATGATATCAAGGAGCCTTTCAGTGAGGTAACAGATAATTCAATTGATGTTGTTTGAAGATGATTATAAATTTAGTTCATGTTTGTAACTTCTTTTTGTTTTTATTTGGGTGGGGGGGATCTATTAAATATCAGAAGTTTGTTGTCTTTGTTGTGCCATATTATTGTGTGTGGAAAATAAAATACTCACTGAACATGAATTGCAAACATTTTAAAAAAGCTATCTCTTACAGAAATGAGGCAATCTAAACTTGCTTGCGCACACATTTTTTGTAGACATACAAAAGCAGACATGCATGGGCATTCATACTCATAAAGAATTCTGTATATGCTTTACAAAGAACCTTTTATGTAATGTTTACAGTGCAGAAATGATGTATTTTTAGCTAATTAAGATGCATTATTTGCAATTTTATACTTCATTGCAAGAATCTTTTAAGTTTTAATGATGTCTATTGAACAGAAATAAAAGGCAGAAGATGACTTGGTATAATTATATGATTCAGAAACCAACAACTTGTTAGAATAAAATTTAAGCAGTATCTACATTATACTAATATACAAAGTATATAAACATAATCCTAATCCACTTTGCATGCACTTTCATATTGGTGGTATTTGGTTGTTTAAAGATATGTTGTTGATGAACTTGTGATGTGGCTGTTTCAGACTTACAATTTCTAAGGCTGTTTTTTTATAATTAAATAAAGAACGAAAAGCATCTATTGGGGTAAAAGCTATTGTTGTAGATCCAGATTTTCACCATGTCTTGTAGCCTTTTTGTTTATGGTGTTGATTGTTGTTCTTTGTTCCAAACTTTTTTGTCTTTTTGAAACCAAGTATATTTATTGACATGCTTAACTCATTTTTATCATAGGTTTCAATGTTCAAGAAGAACTATGACCATCTTCCCAAGGATGTATATTTTGGAAATTACAAAGAAGCAACTCGCGGCAATCCAAACTATTTTCTTACTTATGGAAATGGGAAATCAGCTGCTAGAATTCAGGATCATCTCCGTCCTAATGGTGCCCACAGATGGCACAACTATATGAAGACACCTAAGTATGTTGATCCTTCCTGTCATTCATTTATGGGTGTGCATTAGATAATACATGTGCATATATGCATTTTTACTACCAACAATATTTTGTAGTTAAGGGTAGGTAATCTGCATGTAATTTGGAGTTTAAAAAATGTCTAGCTTGCCTGCTGAAAGAATCATAAGAAATTTATGGGTACGCTGGTTTCGAGCTTACTGTAAAATGTTATTCTCATATTGAGTTAACTTCCAACAAAACATGCTATCTTGTACAGGCCTTCATTGTTTTGTAGGTCTCATAAATTTCACCCAATAATAATGTGTTGAAACTTGAAAAAATGGTGTTAGAGAGTGCACTGTCAGCTTTTCTGTTTCGGTTTGATCTTTTTCTGAAATACTTGGTAGCTGTTTACTGCTGTTAATTTGCCCGTGAATCATTTGAATAAAATGTTTAAATCCCCAATGTTAATAGTAAAGAATGCATTGTTTCTTTGTCTATATTTTACACTGACCTGTGTGACAAATCTTTCATCAGTGAGATAAAATTGGAAGAAGCTGCTGTTCTGCATTACACCTACACCAAATTTTCTGATTTGACTTCAAGACGTGATCGATGTGGTTGCAAGCCTACAAAAGAAGATGTTAAAAGATGCTTCATGTTGGATTTTGATAGATCTGTAAGTAATAGTTGTCTTTTACACGCTCTAGTACCTTCTAGTTATACTTATTACCAGTTTCTTCAAGGTTAATAAGTAAATTATTATTTGTGATTACATTCTTATAATCTAAAGATTATCTAATGGGTTTGACATTTTGATGTGTCTTTAAGGCCACTCAGGTTTCCTAGTTGAATCAGAACAAAACTTTTGTTTTGTTATTTTTTTGTGCATGGTTATGTGAGATTCCCTCAGATTTTTTCTTAGAATTAGAATTAGTTATTTTCTTGTTAACTAGTTGTGTTCTTGAATACCCTTCCCTCCTTTTATTTTCTAGATGGCTAGCCTAAAGACATCAGTTTTTTTTCTTCATATTGTGTTTTTGTTCTTTACTTCCTAGCATGTTAGCTTGTGTGCATTTTGTGGGAGTTTTTTTTTTTTTTTTGGGGGTGGGGGTGGCACTGTATTCGTGTATGTTATATTTAGTCTGACATAACTCTTCTCTGTTTGATGTAGGCATTCATAATTGCTTCAACTGCAACTGAGGAAGAAATGCTTCAATGGTAAGTAGCGAAATGAAATCAATTACTTAGCTTTTTACGAAGGTATTGATCTTATTATTATCGCGGGGGGTTGGAGGTGGACAAGCAGTTGAACTTTTGTTGAATATATGCTGTGGACACTCTAGTTGGCAATTGGCACAATACAGCAGCAGAGGCTACCGTATTAGATTTCGTTCTTTATAGGTGTAATTTTAATTATGAGTTTCATTGGGGAGTGAATTCTAAATATATGTGGAGCTCCCTCCACCCCTCAACACACACAAAAGAAACATAGGTGTCACTAATTGCATAAACATCATACAATGTAAATAGAAAATAATACTAACTACTGCAAAGATAATATTTTACAATGGGACAATATTTTTATTTTTAAATTATGATAATTGGATAGTTTGTTCATGTAATGGATATTTGCAAATGCTTAGCAAGATAAACTTTATATGCTTTATCATAAAAAGTAGCTCTCTTTATTTTACAGCATGGCAAGCTTGCATATTTGATTTGGTTTCAAGTTCTAATTTATTGTCTCTTAAACGTGCCTTTTATTTTCATTTAGGTATCGTGAACGCGTTGTATGGACTGACAAAGCACTCAACATGAAACTTATGAGGAGAGGTATCTTGGCTCGTATTTATGCTCCCATGGTAAGTTCACATGCCTGGAATTTGCTTTCTGGTTTCTGTCCAAGCAATTTACACAGTTATCATCTGCATAGTTATTAGAAAACAATCTTAACTTTTCCACCCAAAATTTATCTGTGCAGATTATCATTCAAAGTTTGAAGGAATCTGGTGTTTTTAGCTCTCTGATTGCAAAAGCTGCTCAAACGAAGTTATCAAAAGACAATTTTCTAAAATCCGTCGAGAGTAGCAATTCTACTAGGAATTCCAGATCAGAAGTGATATCTTCTAGAAAAATTGATGCTGGAAGAATATCCCAAGCAACTGCAAGAAGAATTTTGGAATTTATAGATGACTCTCTCCCGTCTGCAATCCCACCATTGTCCCCGCCCAGCCTTGATCATACTGACCTTATTATATCCTAGTTTTTTGACTGACTCATTGCCGTCGCCAGAATTTATTTTGAAGATAATCTGATTTTTGAATTGTGGGGAAAAATTAAACAAGAAAACCATAGAAGCTCTTCTGGCTGTCCATGATGAGCATTCCAGTTTTTGGATTCTTAGGGTTTTTCCCGATCATTACCCAAGCGCTTATGTAAATTTCAGGTATAGATCGTAGGCTTAGTGTAGAAATCATACAGAGGAGATTTTGCCAGCATTTTCATTGATCTTGTTTTACCTCTAATCTGTTCTTATTTCTTCCTGCCCCTCCTATTTTTGGAGACATTTGGGCACATTGGCTGCCATTGTAATGGAAAATAGTGGCGGATTGTATTTTCTTATACACATTGAGAGAGACAATGATATACAAGGTTAAGATTTTCTCCCCAAGTTGGAAGTTGAAATGGTTCATGCAATGAAAATTTTGTTTTGCCAGTGTTTGCAAGCATTATAGTTGACTTCATTAGTGCTGTTGTTCTGAAGGGAATTGCAAGAGCTTATGTGCTTGCATAATCTGTGTAGTCGAGAAAAGGTGGTCTCAACTAAATTTAAGCCTACTAAAATGTCTATTTGGTAGCACTTTATAGACAAGCTAGAATGAAATGAATCATAATGCATGGGTTTGTGTTTTTAGGTTTATTTGGTAGCATTCTATTCGGTGGCATAACATAATGTTGAGAAAAGATGATGTCTTGTTTATTTATTAGGATTTTCTTCTTCTTCTTCTTCTAACAATTGTAATTAGGATGTCAATAACGAGACCAAAAAGAATAAAATACAACAGGCTATTTCACTTCCTTTTAATTGATCATCTGTCCATTTTCTCTTTAGGATATACAAGGGGGAAAGAATAATAAGTCTTTCCTCGCTCGTCTAGCACATTTCCATTAAAAATAAAATAACCTTTCCAACACATTCCGAAAAACTTAACGTCAATTTTACGAAAAGCGTTAATTTGAATAGAGCAATTTGAAACAAAATCTCAACGAAATTATAAGGGTACTTTATGCAGTTAAAGTATCCTGTTTTTTTTTTTTTTTTTTTTTTTTCTCTCTCTATTTTATATCTTGAACACTCAAATGTCTGTTT
Organism: Glycine tomentella; assembly: GCA_007407185.1. NCBI lineage: Eukaryota > Viridiplantae > Streptophyta > Magnoliopsida > Fabales > Fabaceae > Glycine > Glycine tomentella. Next base: position 241,365 of record PYAF01001002.1, read on the forward strand.
CTGTATTGTCAGTTGATGGTATATTCCCTCTTAGTGTATCATCTACGATGGGAAGAATATACCAATTGCAATAATTTGGTATATACCTGAACATGTCACTGGAGTTTGATTTTTTTAATATTACAATTTATAACATAACTTAGTATGTAAATTACATTTCTACTCTCTAATAATTTTTTTGAAACAGTACTCTACTAAAAGATTTAGATTTTTCAAAACATACCTTACACATCTTATGCCTTTAAAAGTGATTTAGTATCTAATATCTATATATATATAGAGAGAGAGCAATAGATACATCTTTGTCCATTCTATTTAATTTTTTATTAAACAATTCCATTATTTAAATCATTTGAATTTCACTTCAAAAAGATTATTCCAATACTTATTCTTATGCTTAGGTAACGTTTGAAAAAAAAAACTATACCTGCATGGGTATTAATGATGTTGTTTAATTTAACTATGTAGTGTATTAAAAATATACAGTATTTAATATTTATTATTTTAAATAAACATTAACATAAATTAGTTTTAAATATTTATTATATTTTTAAAAATAATAAACACAGTATATTTAATTAATACAACAATCTTCTTCAATTTGAATATATATATATATATATATATATATATATATATATATATATATATATTCTCATTTGGAATCTTGAGTAAGAGGATCAAGTTGGTCCTTACAAACAGCTTAATGCAATGTTTTCTTTTAACCATTTGAACGAAATGTGACAAAAGGAAAAAGAATACATGGATCGATCCCATCGCCTCCACTCCATAGGAACTACGAGATCACTCCAAGGACGCCTTCGTCATCCAGGGGTCGCAGGCCGACCATAGAACCCTGTTCAAAAAGCGAAACACATTAGATATCCGCTCTTAGGTTGGACAGGAAGGGTTGGAGAAGGACAATCACTCATTCTTAAAAACCAGTATTCTTAAGAGTAAAGAGTAGGACAAAAAAAAGGGAGACGTGGGAAGCTCTCCATTCTCGATTCTCCTGTAGCTGAATCCTCCAGAACCACAAGAATCTTTAGTTAGAATGAGATTCCAACTTAACACCTTTTAAGATTTTGAGAAGAGTTGCTCTTTGGAGAGCACAATACAATGAAAGTTGTGAATGTATTCGGGGAAGAGTGTTGTGTGTGTGTGTATATATATAAAATATTATCTCTTGTCCTATTTGTAAGAAATATGAAGCTGAATGTTGACCAATATATACATAAGCATAAAATAGGGATAATAGAAATGAAAATGTTACCGTGAATGTGTAGTTATACGAAAGATGGATAAGATAAAAAAACGAAGATATTCGATGAAAGGTAGCAGTAATACATGTGAATGAAAAGATGAAAAAATATAGATTGAGATGGTTTGATCACGTAATGAGACGGTCTCTAGATGTTCCCGTAAAAATAAAAGTTTATTACCAAGAATTAGATAGAAAGAGAGAGAGAAATATACCGAAACTTACCTAGAAAATATAGTTAAATAAGACTTAATGAAATTGAATATATATTGACTGAAGGTATGTCTTAGAACGATAAAATGAAGAAAAATTATAAATTTGGTGAAGGGTTAGATCCTTTGTTATCTCTATGTTCTAGATGATCCCATTTTAGTCTTTTTCTTCTTTAATTTTTTTCAATCTTATATTTATTATTGAGTTCATTTACTGTAAATTTCAATCTGTTTAAATTAAATGTGCTGTTGATTTATATAACTATTATAGTATGTATTAAACATAAGAAATATAATATGCATTTATTCAGCGTATGACTTTTTATACACATTTATTAATATTAAAAATTAATTATACAATATAAAATTAACGAATGAAGCAAGTGGGTGAAGCATGCGCAACCTGTGATGAAGGTAATTAAAGCAGATGCGTTAAACACTACGACAAAGAAAAGTGCGAGAATTGGAAGGGTACAGACGATGATAATATAAGACTATGTTCGAGAATATATTTAAGTTAATTTTTAGTTTTTATATTAATTAAAGTAAGTAATTTTTTTAAATAATTTTTCAGTTGTTTTTAATTTTTTTAAACATTCTTTGAAGTAACTTTTATTAAAATATTAGTTTTTATTTATTTTTATTTTTTTCACTTTTATTTTGGATATATTTATTTATTTTCTTTATTATCTTTTTAAATAAATCATGACTTTATTATTTTATTTTATTTTATATTTTTAATTACTTTAATATATCAAATACTTTTAATTTAATAAAGTAACTTTTTAACTTTCAAGTTAATTTTCTAACTTTTAATTAATTTTTTCAAACGTAACTTAAGTTAATAAAAAGAAGAGATTGTGGGATATGCCAAACAGGAGGCAATCCAAAGTACCTTTATAGTGATGATGTATGAGCATTTTTATCAAATACATTTTACTAAATATTAAAAATAATTCATTTTAAATGTATTATATTACTTGAAAATTAAAATATATTATATTTAATAAACATGTTTCAAATTTTCAATATCATAATTTTGTTAAAATAGTTTACAATAGATATTATTAACTAAAAAAACATATCATCTTAATAAACACGGGTAGATCTACCTACACAGTTGGGGGACAAGTGTCCCTTCTTAAATTTTCCCATTAAAATATTAATATATCCTTATTTTCAAAAACATTTACAAAATATCCAACAAGCAAAAATTAATTAGCATTTCTTTGAGACTGTTAATTATCTATTTTATGTTGATTTCATTAGAAAACCAACACAGAATTACTCTCAAAATTGGTATTCTAAAGTGATGAATTTGTTTCTACAGGTTTCATTATTTAGTTTAAGCTAATTTCAAAGTCTGACTATTTATCTATTTATTTAGATTATAATTTATAATTGTTTATTGTTTTAAATTTTCTTTATAATTAAAATTTCCTAACTCTATCACTAGTGTCTCTCTTGATTATTTTTCTAGATCCATCACTGATTATATACAATAATGTATAATAAAGTATAATTAATAAATATTTATTAATTATTTGTTTAAATATATTTTTTACAAATTTAAGTTATATTCTTCGTATTCAATTTAAACTTACGCAACAACGCGAATATTTTACATAGTATAATGCAAGTGCCACATGACGATAAGACAAATATAAATACTCAAATCCGAAATTTTATTAGACAACAATAGCAAAGGCATCTCTCCCAATGCTGCTCCTCTAAGTTGTTATTAATTAAACCCTGAAAGAGTGTTCAAGTAAAAGGACATGCATTGAAGTAAAAGATGGATGTGTAGATGCTACATCTCTTTTTTTTTTTTTTTTTTTTTTTTTTTTTTTTTTTTTTTTTTTTTTGTATTCTCCTGTTCTATATAATAATATAAATACATAATCACATACGTACATTTTGCATGCATGTATGCCCCCTTGGTGAATCACATCAAAAGTTTTATTACCAGAGATCCAACACACTTACAAACAGGATAATTGTTGTTGCGGATCTTCTGGTTAGAAAAATGCTTCTAGTTATCATGCACCAGTGCCCTTCCTTTTAACAATTTCCATATTATATCTTAGTGTCTTTGTATTTTGTCTTAGCTTTCTGAATGATAAAAAAATATATATCATGCATTATTCTTTATTTATGGTTCTCTTTAAACTGTTTCATCTTTTTATTTTATTTTTAAATAGTATGTGTGATTCCATATAAAAGAAATGTTTATATTAAAAATGTTATTTTCGTAGAAAGCTAAACCACATAGATTTTCTGAATGATGTTTTTTTTTTGGTTTATGTGGTTCCAGATTTTGTTTAATTAATAAGTATTGGTGTGGTCCCAAACCATAGTAGAAAGCTAAACCACATAGATTTTTTTTTGGTGATATTTTCGAAACTCTTCTCTGTTTGTTTCCACATGAAGCCAAATTTTAAATGTATTTTACTGAGTCGTGCCTTTTTATTTTGTCCCCCATAAAGAAAATTTGGCTGAGCCGCCGCAGATTAGTACGTAGTCTCTAAAATTAATCCCTAATTAATTCATCAAAGACTCGAGCAATTACAATTAACCATGATCACCAATCACGCAAAGATAGTACAAGAAAATACTTACTATACCATGAATGCAAATGTAACAGTCGAACATGTGACATGAACGTACACCGATTAATTTCTTTTCTAATGTGCATATATGTTGGCATGTTGCCTCCATTATTGGGAATGTACCTCGCTAGCAGTTGAGAAGAATAATTGATTAATGTTTTGAACACTAGCGGGAAATAAGAGAGAAGCAGACATGTGAAGACGATCAACAAATTGCTAGTCAGTACACTGATTGTTGAAAAGTCTCAGCCAATACAAGTTTTGTTTTTGTTTGTCTATATATACGAACTAGTTATGGAGACTGAATTGTTGGACACACAAATCGAAAAACAGAAAAGAGAATAGGGAAGAGAGATATGACACAGTGATTTACCCTGGTTCACCCAATGTATGCTACGTCCAGCTTGTCTGTACTATAATCAAAGTTGTGAAAACCGGTTCGGTCATTGACCCGGTCGAGGTAGTGGGTCAGTGGGTTAGTGGTCCAACCGGTGGGTCAGTAATTGGCCCGGTTTGACCCGGTGTATATTAAAAATTCAAATTACAAAAATAACAATTGAAAAACTAAACAACAATTACTCAAGTCCATTCATACTTCAAAATCCAAAATCCAAATAT